>VXCM01005935.1:0-31321 GCA_014773175.1 Lucifuga dentata
CCCCCCCTCCGCAAGTGTGCATGTGTGCGAGCATGTGAGACAGAAATAGCAGCTGATCCTGACAGGAAGTACTGGGATTATAGCATTACCTGTCAGCAGCCCGTCAGGTGACAGATTGAGTTCTGCTCCAAGCCAATCAGAGATCACAGAATGAGCAGGTCAGGAAGTGGAGCAAAAGTCCCTGAGCACTGACTGACAGGCAACGTCTCTTTCTTTCTTTCTTTCTTTCTTTCTCTCTCTCTCTCTCTCTCTCTCNTCTCTCTCTCTCTCAGTACCTGGCTGTGGATGTGAGGAGGCTGAACGTCAGTCTTCTTCGTTGGTTTCGTGAAGGCGTAGCGGCAGCATTGGGAATCCCGGTAGGACACGTGCACATCAATCAGCTAAACGTAAGACATGAATACACATTCACATATTACACTCCAATAATCAGTGAGTATTGGCTTTTAATTGAGAAACTAATGGACGTCTTTCACAGGAGAAGAAGAATAGCATTGAGCTCTTTGTGGCGTCTGATTGGCCAGGGAGTACCGAGCCCCGCCCAGCTGAAGAAATAATCCAATCACTGAATGTCAGGATCCTTCATCGCCACCTGGGTCACTTTGGCATCACTGAGATCTCAACTGAGGTGTGTGTGTGTGTGTGTGTGCAGGGGTGTGTTTGTNTTGGCATCACTGAGATCTCAACTGAGGTGTGTGTGTGTGTGTGTGTGCAGGGGTGTGTTTGTGCGTGTGCGTGTGTGTGTTCAAGCATGTGCCTATCCCCGTCTCCTCTGTAATTGCGACTCGTTAGCGAGTCATTCATCACCATGGCAACAGACAGACAGGATGGATTGGGATTATTAGTGCATGCAGAGTGTTTCTGTTAAAACTTGAACGTGACTATTAAAAGTCTAAACGATAAAGCAGATTTTTAGGATTTTATTGATTATTATTAATTCCAGGAAAGACAAATATGACGATTCTTCAATGATAATCAATAACCAATCAGAATATGTCTGTAAATATCAATTTATATCACAGAGAGAAACCAAACACGATCCCCTCTCTCTCTCTCTCTCTCTCTCTCTCTCTCTAGAAAAACGTCCTGCAGGGCGAGCAGAAGGATCACGTGTTAAGCAGGGAAGGTTTTTATGCCGCTGTCCTCTTCCTCACCATCTTCATCATCATCATCACCTGCTTGACGGTAGGACACACACATACACACGCGCACACACATCAGAAATGCAGCAGCAGCTCTGAGTTGCAGTTTGAGGTTTTGTCCACATGATGGCGCTGAAACGACATAAAGGAAGAATTTGTCTAAATAAAACTCATCATCCTGCTTTAATAAACGTTTTAGTGGCTCAGACTTCATGTAGCTCCACGCTGCCACCTAGTGGCCGAGTTTCATCCTGGCTTTGAAGCAGGAAATATGAAGGAAGAGAAAATGAACAAATTATATTTTTATTGAATGTTTTAGACACAAGCATCATTTTCAAACAGGAAGTAATCCAGTAATGCTGAACAAAATCACGTCCTCATTGATACAATTAGGAAAATATTAACTTCATTTTACTAAAATGTACCTTGAGATCTTTTCATAAATTAAAAATATATTTCCTGATTAAAAATATGTATAGATTTAAATCTTAAAGTGTAATTTACTTAAATTTTACTTAGAAAATAAATACATGATTATTTTTCCTTCCAGCATCACATTAGTGGGTTTCATCAAATGTGTAATATACAAAATATATATATATACATATAATAATAATATAATATAAAAAATGAATAAAATATACAAATATAACATAATAAATCTGTATTAAAATAGTTTGTGCTCTACAGGTTTTGTACCGACTGAAGGAAAAAGTTCAGTTTTCTGACAGACAACTGAAGGCTCCGCCTCCTGAACTCCACCTGACCCCCACAGCCCCTCCAGACTCCGCCCAGAGGTCAAAGGGCACCAAGGTCTGCATCTGGTGATAAAACAGTGATATGGTAATATGAAGTCATTTTATTTTTCATTAAATGAGTTTACGTGTCAGGTCGTAACAGCAGGAAATATGGTCCAAGCCGAGCGTCCTCCATCTGTAGCCACGCCCATTCCCCAGCAGCAACCAATCACAGTCTGTCCTCACCAAGCTCCTCCCACCGTGTCTCTGCAAAGGTAATCCATAAAACTGCCAATATTTCCCATAATTCCTTAAAGTGTGATTGTCCACTCTTAGATATTTTATGACTTTATTTATAAATGTGATTAAATGCTGAAACTGATGTTGATATGTTTTATTATTATTTATTGTTCTCAGCTGCGTTATTGTTATTATTATTGTTGTTATTATTATCATTATCGTTATTATTATTATTGTTATTGTTATTATCATTATTATTATTATTGTTGTTATTATCGTTATCATTATTATTATTGTTGTTGTTGTTATTATCATTATTATTATTATTATTATTGTTGTTGTTGTTATTATTATTATTAGCTGCATTAAACCTGTTTTTGCTAATAATAATATTCAATATTTTAACACTTGTTTTCTGATGTAAAAGTTCTGTTTAAAACATGACGTGTTTCGTTGTTTTTGAGGAAATATTTTATTTTGTAAAATAATTTTTTATTAATTATTTATGATATAAACTTTTTTAACTTTAATTTCGTCCTTTACATTTAATAATTCTTTACACTCTAAACAAACGTAGTTTTTCTGTATCGGTAAAGATTAAACTGAAATGATCCACATTTCATATCAACCTTTCCTGCGCTCTGCCTCTTAGCTCCGCCCCTGTCATCAACGGCAACGACCACGCCCACCTGACCAGCGTTCCCGTCACTGCCAGTAACGAGCTGAAGCCTTGCCCCTCCCCCTTCAAGATGAAGCCTGCTGCAGGGCTGCAGGAAAGGTGAGAAGGAAGGAAGGATAGAAAGATAGATCGTAGCGTGTTTCCAGGAAGTACGGCGAGCTGAAGGGCTTCACAGGAAGTACAGGCCACGCCTTCAAAACCACCTGTGATGTCACTCAACGTGTCAACAAAGATGGTGGGAGAAAAACAAGGATCCTGCCGCGCTCCATCGTCTTCTCCTCCATCGTCTCCTCGTAGCTTTCAGTCGTTTTTCACGCTAACGTGAAAAACGACTGAAAGTGAGTGGGTGTGGGAGCGCAGACCCTGGCTGCAAGAGAGGAAGATGTTTCCACTTTTCCTCACTTTCATCTTTTCCTCACGTCTTCACCCCATCCACTTAAGATGCGAGGAAAAGATGCAAGGAAGAGCAGAGGAGCCGAGGAATTAAAGGACCGTACGTTAATAAATAATAATAAATAATAAATGCTTTTGCAGGTGCTGCATGTTGAAAATGTGAACACGGATACACATGGCAGCCATCTTGTATGTATGAAGCCTGAAACATGCGGTATGATCCTTTAAGTAAGGCAGCGTTGGAGCCTCAGACGACGTGAGGCTCATTAAACTCAAAGGTTTTTCAGCTGCAGGTGGTTTATGACAGGAAAAACATGTTCATTTTATTTTTTTCTGTTCATACGTGTTAAAGCCGCCATTTTGTTCTGACGGCGGTTACATCAGCGTTCAGAGTACAAACACTCTTCAGGTATGAAAGGAAGACTTCAGGGCGAGGACAGGAAGTTTTTCTGTGTGTGTGTGTGTGTGTGTGTGTTGTCCACACTGGATGGCTGCCAATCAGCAATCAGAGGAACAGGAAGTAGCAGCAGCCTCCAGAGGAAGCTGCCGACACGTAGCGTCGCCTGGACAAAGAGTTCCTCCAAAAATACTGAAGCCTTTACTCTAAACGTGATTAGCTGAAGTGTGTGTGTGTGTGTGTGTGAGAGAGAGAGAGAGCTTGAGACAAACCTCTCTCTCTGTCTCTCTTCATTTCAGCAGATTCAAACATTTTCTGATGCAGTTAACTTATGTCCTTCCTTCCTTCCTTCCTTCCTTCCTTCCTTCCTTCTTTCCTCTCTCAGACGTGGCTCTAATGTCTCTCTGGTGTTGGACATGGCAGCTCTGGGCTCTGTGGAGCCTCTTAGCGTTGCCGTGGTAACCCCAAGGGAGGCTGTGACCAGGGAATACCTGCTGTCTGCCAGCCGGCCAATGATGCGACAGCAACTCCGTGACATCATCAACAACACGCACAAACTTCACGCTGAGTTCAGTGTGAGTAGTTACACGGAGTTCATCCTGTAACTGCAAGGTTACGGGTTCAAATCCCACGTAACAAATGATTTCCTGTTTATTTCCTGTTTATTTCCTGTTTACTTCCTGTTTATTTGTTTATCTCCTGTTTACATGGCTCTGTGTCGTTTGTTCCATCAGGAGATTCCCATGAACTTTGTTGATCCCAAAGAGCTGGACGTTCTGAACCACGGAACCAAGAACCGATACAAGACCATCCTGCCCAGTGAGCGCCGCGTGTGTGTGTGTGTGTGTGTGTGTGTGTGTGTGTGATCAAATCTCAGCATTCTACGAGACACAAAACAAGTTTTTCCAAACCGTCTCTGCTGAACCAGGAAGTGCTTCATTATAGGCGGGGCTTAGGTCAACAACCCCAAGGCCAGCTACTGTTTGTCCCGCCCTCATTGAATGCACACACACACACACACACACACACACACACACACACACACACACACACACACACACACAATACACTTTCCTCTGAGCACAGGTTGTTCTCACACTGGTAGTCAAGCACTTAATCTGATTAACATGTTATGTAACACACACACACACACACACACACACACACACACACACAGCATAGTTATCGGTTTCCAGCCTGCTTGCATGTTTTTCCTGATTGGGATGGAGGGGGCGGGGTTATCAACACAGCAGAGGCAGCGAGGCGGAGAGTTCCTTCCTTCCTTCCTTCCTTCCTTCCAGCCAATCAAGAGAAAGGAATGCTCGCCTCCAGCTGCTGTCAGTCAGACTACTTCCTGTTCACTAATGTTCACTTCTCTGCTGAGACGTGTGGTCTGGACCACATCAATCCGGTACAGGACCAGAGAAGACCGCCACGTATCAGTCCTCTGACAGTAATTAGCCTGTTAGCATCATGCTAATGGAATCATGTCTGGAAAGTCCTCAGACCCCAGGACGCCTCAGTCCTCTGTCCTCACCTCCTTCCCTTCCTCTGGCTCCCTCTCTCCTCATCTCCGTTTCTTTTCCTTGTGTCCTAGACCCACATTCCAGGGTGATCCTGAGGTTCAAGAGCTGCAGCGACCCTCTGAGCTCCTACGTCAACGCCAACTACATACGAGTCGGTACAACACACACGCACACGCACACAGAGCAGCATCAGCAGTTGTTTGGAAAGGTCATATGTCACACTTCTGATTTAGTATTGTGTAATTTTATGACGATCTCAACATCTAAGACATTAAGATAATGACCGAGCTACCATCCTAAAACACTAGCAACCACTCAGCAACATCCCAGTAACCACGTCAAACAGCCGAGCAGCCACCTAGCAACACACTACAAACAAACCCAACCACCTAAGCAGAAACTCATACCATTCCAGCAACCACCTTACACACACTCACCCACCCAGCACCTTAGCAACCATGCAGGAACATCCTTCCAACATCCCTTGGATCCTACAACCAAATAGCAACATCCTAACAACCAAATAGTAACATCCCAACAACCATGCAGCACCATTCTAGCAACCACCCCAAACAGCCAAGCAACCCTCCCCAGCAAGCTAGAAACCATGTAGTATAATCTGGAAACCACATTTTGCACCCTAACAACCACCTAGCAACACCCTACAAATTATGTTGTAACATCCATCATCTTTTTGTTAAAAAATTTTATTTTTATGTTTTGTACAGTGTTAGAAAACAAAAGGCTGATATCATCACGTCACATGTCTGGAATGTCACATGCACACACACACACACGCACACACACACACACACACACACACACACACACGTGTAGTGAAAGTGTGTTTCTCAGTCTCAACACTACAGACTTTCTTCCTGTCAGGAAAAGAACTCAAACTGATTGAAGTGTCGCTGCCTGAGAAATGACTCATTCCGTGTGCTAATTGATCATACTACATGTTAAGGCACTGCGTGTGGAGCTGATGACACACTTAGATGTTGTTGATGTAATCTGAGTCACATGTAGAATTTGTTGCTGCTGAGCGATGTTGTTGTGCTCAGGGTTACAGAGGCAACGAGAAGGCGTTCGTGGCCACGCAGGGTCCCATGGTGAACACGGTGAACGACTTCTGGCAGATGGCGTGGCAGGAGGCGTCGCCCGTCATCGTCATGATCACCAAACTGAAGGAGAAGAACGAGGTGATCGAGGAGTTTGGCCAATTTCACACGGATTTTATTTTGAAAAGCCATTGTGCATGTCAGCAGCACTGATGCTACCAGCGTGCTAGCTTTAGCTTTAGCGCTGAGATTTAGCTTTAGTGCTGGGCTTTAGCTTTAGCTTTAGCGCTGAGATTTAGCTTTAGCTTTAGCGTTGAACTGAGTGAAAGTTTATCTACTGTAAGCTGATTTTCATAGAAATGAGCTGATTGAACTTTCTTTCTTTCTTTCTTTCTTTCTTTCTATAGAAGTGTGTTCTGTATTGGCCAGAGAAAAGGGGGATCTATGGAAAAGTTGAAGTTTTGATCAACAGTATCAGAGAGTGTGAACACTATACCACACGCAGCCTCACACTCAAGGTACAAAACACACACACACACACACACAGTCATCTCTGCATCCAGATTCAGAGAAAATGTTGGTGTGTGTCTATTTTATTTAAAGTAAAATCATTAGCATTATGAAGTGTGTGTGTGTGTGTGTGTGTGTGTGTNTGTCTATTTTATTTAAAGTAAAATCATTAGCATTATGAAGTGTGTGTGTGTGTGTGTGTGTGTGTGTGTGCGTGCGCGCGTGCGCGTGCATGTACATGCAGTGTGGGAATCAAACCCACATGCTCCAGCATTACTGGTACACATCGTGGCCTGACCATAAAACCCCCGACTCAGCGCTGCCGCTGCTGCAGCTGATGGACGATGTGGAGACGGACAGACGGACAGCCACGACCGCCGGGCCGGTGATCGTCCACTGCAGGTAGAGAGAGAGAGCGAGTGAGCGAGCGAGAGTGGGGGCTGCTACTAAAGTTATCCACATTTCTCTTCTTGCAGCGCTGGGATTGGCCGGACAGGCTGCTTCATCGCCACGATGATAGGCTGTCAGCAGCTACAGCTGGAGGGAGTGGTGGACGTCCTGAGCATCACCTGCCAGCTGAGAGCAGACAGGTGAGACACACTCACACACTCACACACACACTCACACACACACACATTAGTCATAAGTAGTTCACCTGTCTTTCTGTCTTTCTGTGTGTCTTCAGAGGTGGGATGATCCAGACAGGTGAGCAGTACGAGTTTGTCCATCATGCTCTGAGCCTGCACGAGGCTCGCCTCTCTGCAGAAACCAGCCAATGAGCACGCACCGCCACAGCAGCCGTCGGCTGTAGCTTCGAGGCGTGCTGATGTAGCATTAGCAGCTAGCTTGTAGCTAGTTGCACTCTACAAATGGTGAGTTTTGGAAGAAAAGGAGTTTGACAGACAACATTAACAACCAATAAGAACTGTTGTGGGAGGAGCCTACCAAAGGTCTGAAAATGGAATGTATCTGTTGTACTTTTTCTTCTATTCCTTCAACTCTTTGTGTTTCCTGTGTGGATGATGAGCGGAGCGTTGGACCCTGACAGAGCCACGTCTCTGACTTTCAGCCATCAGACTGTCCCTCTGTCTTTCCTGGACACAGAGAAGATGTTTGGTACTTTGTTCAACAACACTGTTGTGTTTCTGTATCGTTTAGGATTTGAAGTTATTTTGTAATGTGAGGTCATGTGATGAAAAGCGACTGGAAGATGACTTAGCTGCTATGCCATCACAGCATCCCCTCCATCAATGCTGCGTTGGTGCTGCACGTCAACAAACTGCTGTCATGCTACAAATACATACATGTTACACGCCAACAAACTGCTGTCATGCTACATATGTCCATGCTAACTGTAAAATCCCCAGTCATTTCTATGAAGCAGCAATGCTAACCCCAAAGCTAATCTTAGCTTAAGTTGTTCGGTGTTGATCCCTGTGCTTTAACATTAGTAAGTGGATGTTAACAATATTCGATGCTAAAGCAATGTTTTATTAAAGCAATGCAAGCACGTGTTCCAGTGCTAGCTAATGCTAATAGCAGGGAAACCTTCTGATTATTAAAACTCTGTCCTTTTCTGTGCACAGGACAAGGTTAGGCTGTTAAATGATTATTGACTAACTGATTATCTAAACAACAGACGGAAGACGCTGCTGTTGTGTTTCATAGCATTTATGGTTTTGAAGCACATTTCTCTTCATGTTCGTGTTTTGGACTGTAAATATTCAGATATTACAATAATATATATAATATTCAATATATAATATTCAATAGCCAGAAGGTGGCAGTGTGTAACCCGGAGAAATGAAACAGTGTCAGTGCACAGGAAGTGTAACCACGGTAACGTCCAGCAGCACGACATTACTGAAATACATTTCAGCATGAAGAGATGTTTGGTTTCCTGCATTGATGTAATAAGTTGCTTTACACCAAAAATGTGTAATTTAAGTTCGGATGGATCTGTTGTAAATGTTGATATTCTAGTAATAATATTCTTTGAATCAGAGTAATATTATTTTTATACTGTTTTTAATGTTTGATGTGTTTAGCAGACGTTTCGCTCGTATGACATAATATGACGTCGGTATTTAGAATAAAACCTCGTATCTCCAAACGTCATTTCTTCAGGAACGCTGCATTTTTTACTGCAGCCACAAACTCCAAATTAAAGCGTGAGGGGGCGGAGCCTGGGCGGAACCATAATGAGTACAGTAACCACCAGTGCTGAATGAGGTAGGCTGACACACCTGTAAAAGGTGACATAAACACACTAACAGTTTTTCTCCAGTCTGGCGCCCCCATGAGGCCGTTTTGCTCATTACACCCCAGAAAACAGAATGAACGGTGAAAAATGGGTTTGTTTGTTATTTCTGATCTTTTTCTGTGACTGCCACAGTTCAGATGTAATGTGTGTCCTGAGGGTGGCGCCAGAGGACCGGCCATGTAGTTTCCTAAAGTAAAGGGTAAAGGTCAGACTAATCTGGACTCTGTCAGCTGTGCGTGAGCTGATGCTAACGTTGCTACAGGTCGTTAACGTGAAGCTCCTGAAATTTGAGGTGTTTTGGAGATCTGAGGATTCTGTATTAACGACAGTAATCACCAACAGCTGACAGACGTGTTCAAGTGTTTTTATCTCTGTAACGTTTCCATCATTTTGCTGCTGAAAGTGTTACTAGGTTGTTGTTTCTCTAACAGTGAGTTAGAGAAACTTAAAGACTTCTTTTTCTAAGGGTATTTTTATTTATTTCTCACTCTGGACTGACCAGAAATCTGCATGTCTGCTACAGCAACACCATAGCAAGTATGTTTGTAGGTGGTTCATGTCCTGTATCATGTTTCTGGAGCTTAAAGGGACACTGGATGTTTGTTGTCACCATCTAGAGGAATTATTTCCTTATTGATCATTTCTGATCAGCGTCTGTGTTAACAACAAAGGAAACTTCCAAAGGATTCAGGTTATGGAGATAATTATTTCTTGAAATTGCAAAGTGGTTGCTTTGGTATTAGTGGGTGGTTGCTAGAATTTTGCTAGGCAGTTGCTAGACTGTTTAGTTAATTAATTTCATTGTTTTAGATGGTTTGCAACAGTATCTAGGGTAGTTGCTAGTGTGATGCTAGATGGTTGCTGAGGTGTTTGCAGTGGTTGCTACACAGTAAATTTTGCTGTGTTGAATTAACACTATAAGAGTTAATTTAACAGTAGGCCTGAGTCTATTTGGTCCCATTCAACTCTTATAGTGTTAATTCAACACAGCAAAATTTACTGTNCTGAGTCTATTTGGTCCCATTCAACTCTTATAGTGTTAATTCAACACAGCAAAATTTACTGTGTAGGTTGTTGCATATTTGGGGGTTATTAAGTTGTTTTCTGGGTGGTTCATTGGGTGTTTTGGGTCTTGGTCAGGCTTTGTTTTTGGGGTGGTTTATATGGTGTTTCTGTGTGGTTGCTGGGATGTCTGGGGTAGATGCTTTCTTGTTGTTAGGTGGTTAGGTGGGTTTTTGGGGTGGTTATTCAGATGTTGCTGGATGTTTGTTGTATGGTTGGTTGATAGGTAGTTATTTGGGTATTTGAAGTGATTACTAAGGGTTGCAGGGTAGTTTTTAGGATGATCCTTGGTATTGCAGTGATATCTGGGTGGTTGCTAAGATGTCTGTTGGTGGTTGTGAGGATTTTATTTTTGTTTGAAGGGTGGTGAGTGTACAGGGTGGTTGTTGGTCACTGTGTCTGCAGGTTAATTTTTAGCATTTTTTTGATGTGTTTGATAAGAAACGCAAAGATGAATCGTTTGATCTGAACTGTCCTGTCATTCCTCTGAAGTTATAAACATGACGTTAAAATGAACAACGCCAGCGTCCGTTTAAGCTGCCTGCTCTGTGGTGTCACGTCCAGCGCAGCCTGGTATTTATGATGTCATTACGACACGGTACATTGTTTTTAATGTATTAATAACCAATGTGAATGTTGTGGTAGATTCCAGAACATTAGCAGCTGAGTAATGATGTGTTTTATCTGTCGGTGGAAATACTGTTACTGTAAGTCGTACATAAACAACGCTGGAGCTCTGGCTGACTGTTCCCTCCTTCCAGAGAGAGAGAGAGACAGAGAGAGAGAGAGAGAGAGAGAGAGAGAGAGAGAGAGAGAGTGGGGGAAGCAGGAAGGAAGGAAATAGGTGTGGATGACTAAAAGTAGCTCTGACCGGCTGGAACAAAAGCAGTTTGGCCTTTAACTAATAAAAGTAAACGGAGGTAAACTGTGTCACCATGGCAACAGATTTACTGATTGTGCTGCGACGACTAAGGCAACAGTTTTATCGTTCCAAATGAGCCGAATGCAACTTTACCTTTAACTGGCTTAAAAACTCTAAAATGGAGTTGTGCTGTGATGTCATTTAAAATAATGTTTTAAAACATTTTATAACATTTTAAAAATATTTTGATAATATGCCCCATATTTTTAAACTATTTTAAAAATAATTTTAGAAAAAAAGTTAGTTTTCAATTTTATTGCTTAACAGGTAAAATGCGCATCAGTAAAGACAATTTCATTTCATAAAAAACTCTGATTTAACGGATACGGTTAAAGTGTTGAAATCAGCAGAAAAACGAACGACATCAAACTGTAACAAGAAGATCACCAAAGGAAGAATTCCACAAAGAAAGTGCTGCTTTACTTATAGACTTTATTCTTTAGTCCAGCCTAGACAGAAAGAGAGAGACATTCAAGTTCATATGAGAGAGAGAGACAGGAAGACAGAGTTTGAGTTCATATGAGAGAGAAAAAGAGAGAGAGAGAGAGAGAGAGTCCAGAGAAAAGAGGAAAGGCGAGTTAATCTCTGAGCGTTTTGAGGATGGACAGAAGACAATGAGAAGACGATGGACAGAAGAAAGTAATTTTCTGCTAAAAGTGAAAATAATTTTTCTGGACTCATTTTGCTTTTTGGCGAAGGAAAAGTTGACGTTTATTTTTCCAGTATTTTTCGAAAGGGCCAAACGGAATATTCAGAGAAATCCACCTTTCCTTCAGAGTCCAGATCCAGAATCTGAAGCGGTCCGTCCTCTCAGGATTATGGTGTCTGCAGATCATGATGCTGAAATGTAAAGTTCATGTTTATTTCTGCTGCATGTGGACGATCTCAGAGCTGCTGCAGGTCAGTATTATATTATTATTATTATTATTATACTCTATTACATCAACTTATGGTTTGTTAAAGGATCATACCACACATTTAGCATGTTTGAGCCTAATATATTTAATTTTTATACATGTTACGTTACTGACAATCATTTCCCAAAGGANCATGTTTGAGCCTAATATATTTAATTTTTATACATGTTACGTTACTGACAATCATTTCCCAAAGGACAAAACCGTATTTTAGCTTTCCTGATATTTTGCTAAACCTCTTAATCTTTCAAAATCAAATATTCAAGTGATACACCCACCTTAAAAATCCATGTTTCTCCTGCTAATAGTTACACAGCCTTATGAAGTCACGGTCCTTTAAATTTTTCCATAAACGCAGGTCTTCTTTTGGGACTATATTCCCCGGTGGAGGCATACATTCACTCCACGCTTTTTATTGAGCTTAAACACTAAAATTACATAACTTCTAAAAAAACCTGAATACACGTCTTGTTGGTGATGATGGATTACCTATCCCAAGAACGTTTCAAGTATCAACAAGTTGATTTTAATAGCAGAATGAACTGAAACCAATGGAGGTCTGGAAGGTAGGAAAAACATTTTTAATTCACCGTTCCAGTAGTATGCTTTGGGAAATGATTGTCAGTAATGTTACATGTATGAAAACTGAATATATTAGGCTCAAACATGCAAAATGGGTGGTATGGTCCTTTAATCTGAAAGAGAGAAATTCATCTCAGAGTTACAAAAGTGCTGAAAAAAATTCATCAGTTTTTGTCGTGAGAAATGTTTGTTATAAGGAGAAAAATATTCTCACGTTTTTGTCAATGTTGAGAAAATCCTGTTATTAAGACAAGCAAAAAACGTAAATGCAAAAATAAAATGTTAAAAATTATGAAGAGAAAAATATTTACAGTGAGGAACATATTTTTATTTTTGTAAAAATAATTTTTGTCCAAGTTTTTCATTATATGAAGACAAATTATGTCATTTAAGGACTTTATTGTAATGAGAATATACTCCAAACAGAGAATAAACAGAGAAATAACCAGAATTCTCCTTTAAATCAGATGTAGGAAAACCTTTAACTTTTTCTTTTAAACTTGGCAAAATTATTTTACAAACACATGAAGCAAACAGAATAACGTTCAGAATAACGTTTTTTAGTTGGCGTTACTCCGAAGCTGGTATTTTGTGTCGTACTTTAGCTCCTAGCAGCGACGTCGTGGTTGAACTTTGACCCTGCTGTAATGGAGCTCAGTTTGACAAAGTCAGAACATTTGGAGCGTTTATTTCTTATCATATCGTTCAGATCATTAAATCACCTGGATTTAACAGGTTTGTGTACATTTGCTGCTCGTTGCCATAACAACCCTTCCTGTCCGAACTGCAGCTAATTAGCCAAACGGCTTCCTGTCCGTTAACCCGGGTTTGATGATTCGTGTTCGTGTCTTTTTGAATGTTGATGCTCGGTTGCGTGGCGTTCCTCAGGGCTCCGTTCACGGCCCGGTCCTGGTTTTGCTGCTGTTTCTCTGCTGAGGTTTGGCATTTTGTCTCCGTCAGCAGCAGACCCGTGCAGCTCCACCGCTCCTCCCGTGCAGCATCTCCGTGTCCTCGCCGGCGTCCAGCCNAGCAGACCCGTGCAGCTCCACCGCTCCTCCCGTGCAGCATCTCCGTGTCCTCGCCGGCGTCCAGCCCAGACGCCGTGTCGCTGACGGTCAGCACACCTGGACCAGACTGCCGCTTCTTCCTGTCGTCTCCTGATGCCGGAGGAGACGCCGCAGAGTGCAGAAGACAAACGACAGGAGGAGGAGGAGGAGGAGGAGGAGGAGGAGGTGGCCCGAGAGGGGAAGAGCTGGAGACTAATGAGCTAAGAGAAGGACGAGAAGGAGGCCCAGACGAGGAGGAGGAGGAGGCAGGAGATAAGGAGCTGACAAGTGACCAGGTAGCAGGTGAAGATGGAGGTAACAAGCACACAGGCGAAGTTTTCACCTGCGTCTTGGATCACCTGGAGCCTGGAACCACCTACAACCTGGAGATCAGGTCCCAGAGCGACGAGGAGACGGCCAACCTCACCCTGCACACCAGTAAGTCCTCCTGAAACCAGTTTGAAACATTATCTTAACATTTTCCTCTGTTCCTTTGTTTATATGACCTCTGACCTCTCACCTTTTGAAGTACAAGATCTGTAGTTTTGGCTTCAGGTTCTTGTTGTGTAGAGAGTGTGTGTGTGTGTGTGTGTGTGTGTGTGTGTGTGTGTGTGGTTTTCTTCTGTGANTGTGTGTGTGTGTGTGTGTGTGTGTGTGTGTGTGTGTGTGTGTGTGTTGCTGGCAGGGCTCCAGAACAGAAGTTAAACTCTCCGTGTGTATTTCTATCGTGGGCGGAGCTCAGCCACTTCCTGCTTCCATTGTTTCTTTGTTCTGTGGGAAACACAGGGAAAGGGTGTGTGTGTGTGTGTGTGTGTTAGTGTGTGTGTGTGTCTTATCTTTTGAGACACGCTGGTCGTTACATTTACTGACCTTTAGCGGTTTCAGCACCTCTGTCGCTCATGTCATCTGCCTGTCTGAGAGTCCTGACTTCCTGCTTTTCGCTTTCCCACAATGCCTCTCAAAGATGTGCGTGTGTGTGTGTGTGTGTGTGTGCACATGTGTGTGTGCGCATNACAATGCCTCTCAAAGATGTGCGTGTGTGTGTGTGTGTGTGTGTGCACATGTGTGTGTGCGCATGTGTGTGTGTGTGCATATGTGTGTTGTGCTTCAAACAAAAGCAGAACAGTATTATCAGGCTGCGACATCTCTATCCTGAGAGGAAAACCGTTTTCACTCATCACCATGACAACCTATTCATCCATCGGTCTCTGTTTTCATCCCTCCATCATTGCTGAGTTTAAAGAGAATGATGCGTGTCTGAATGTGCTCAGAGCGTTAGTAGGTGGTTACAGGGCAGTATGAAGTTGTTGCTACGGTGTTGGTATATGGTTTGTTGGGTGGTTGTAGAGGTGGTTCCTGGTGCTCAGAGTGGTTGGTAGGTGTTTGCTGTAGTTTTCAGGGTAACTGTTAGGATGTTACTGTGTTACTGTTGTGTTATGGTGATGATTGTGGTTGTTAGGGTGTTCAGGGTGGTTGGTAAATCCTGGGCTGATGAGGGCTTGGTACTTTTCAGGTGAGTGCTATGATGTTACTTGGTGATCATGGCGTTTGCATGACGATGGCTATGGTTTTCATGATGGTTACCAGCTGGGTTCCCATGGCAATCCTATGTGGTTGCTAGGATGTTACTGGGGTGGAAAATGTATTTTAAAGATCTGATTTTTTTACAGTTAATAATGTTTCACGACTCACAAACTTTGCTATTTTGAGTGCTTGTATTTGTGCATGTGTAGTGAACACAGTGTGTGTGTGTGTGTGTGTGTGTGTGTGTGTGTGTGTGTGTGTGTGTGTGTGTGTGTGTTGTATCAGCTCCGTCGGCTGTGAGAGGCCTAGCTGTGAGCTTCAGGACCTGCAGCAGCCTGGGCCTTTCCTGGCAGCCTGGTCCAGGCAGGACGCAGCGCTTCAGGCTGCAGCTGTGGGAAAACTCAGGTAAGATAAATATCATCTCTGACAGGAAACATCAGACGTGATCTTCTCCTCCAGCAGAACTCAGATCTGACTTTAAATGATGCAGCGACCAGAAAAAACGTAGTAATGCTTTGCAAAGCAGTGAAAAAAAGATTCTTTCAATGACTCCACAGAATGTACGCAGAGCAGATTTCAAACTCATCAAGGAAAACTCATTTAACATGTTTCCCCTTTTCTTCTTCTTCTTCTTCTTCTTCTTCTTCAGGACTGTTGAGGAATGACACACTGGAGAGCACAGCAACTCAGCTCACACTCCTCAACCTGACAGCAGGACGGCGGTACAACGTTACTATGGTAACAGAGGCCGGGGGACTGCAGAACAGCAGGACGATAGAGACGCAGACAGGTAGAGAGACGGGTTAACACATTAATATAAACGTAAATAATGAAAATAATATTTCCTCTCTCTCTCTAGCTCCCTCTGCTGTTTCCAGCCTGACTGTCGACAGCAGCAACAGCACGATGGACCGTTTGCTGTTGTCTTGGCAACAGCCTGAGGGTGACATGGACACGCTCATCGTCACCCTGTTGTCCAGTGGGACAAAGCTCTGGGAGACGACACTTCCTCCAGATGCAACTCAAGCCACTATTGATCAGCTGACTCCTGGATCAGCCTATCAGGTCACAGTGATTTCCAAGAGCGGCAAACTGACAAACCAATCAGAATTCACTGTCAGGACAGGTGAGGTGTTGCTCTCCTCTCCTCTCCTCTCCTCTCCTCTCCTCTCCTCTTCTCTCCTCTCCTCATTGTGTTTTCCTCTCCTCTCTGCAGCTCCTGCGCCAGTGTCTGGCTCCTCCCTGTCTCCCTCCTCCTCTGGCGGTCTGGTGTTGTCGTGGTCGCCCCCTGCTGGTCGCTGGGACAGCTACCGCGTGTTGCTGTTTGATGGTTCCCAGCAGCTCGCCGGCGCCGTGCTGCAGCGTGACCAGCTCAGCTTCAGCTTCCCTGCGGACGGACTGCTTCCTGGTCGCGTGTACAGGGCGGTGCTGACAGTGCAGAGCGGCGGCATGACAGCCCAGAGCATCTGTGAGGCAGCAACAGGTCAGCAATGTAAAGTTCTATAATTACATCAGAACAAAACTAAAATATATCAAAACTCAGCAGATATATGATGCTCATGTGTTCATACAAACATTTATGCAGAAATCATACATGACAGCAAAAATAACACAAATACATTATGGCTGAAATATATGATGGAAAACCTCTCTCTCTCTCTGTAGCTCCTCCTCCTGTGTTTGACCTCCACATTCATCACTCAGATGAGACCTCACTCAGTGCCATGTGGAACCACGCCCCCTCAGGCTCACGTGACAGCTATTTCCTCACTATTCGCCATGGTAACATCTCACAAAGACCTTTTATCATCATTTAATAAAAAGTCATTGTTATTAATGTCATTATGTTCCATAGGTAATATTACTGTGGATACCAGAGAGGTGGAGCCAAATATGAGGGAGTGCACATTTAACGTGCTCACACCTGGCAGGCAGTACACCATCACCGTGACGACCAGGAGCGGGAAACTGAACAGCTCCGTGTCTGTGGAGGGGAGGACAGGTGTGTCTCATGATTTCATTCCAGGTGTTCATCTGAGGAGTTTTAATCATTCTTTATGTCATGTTTATGTGTGTGTGTGTTTTAGTTCCCATGGCGTTACGCAGCATCACTCTGAGCAGCTCAGGAGTCAACAGCCTCCAGGCATCATGGGAAAAACCACCAGGAGACGTTGATTCATACACACTGACTGTGCTGCAGGACGGGTGTGTATGCGTGTATGTGTGTGTGTGCGTGTACGTGTGCGTGTGTGTAGAGAGTAAATCCTTGGTGTTGACACAAGATTCTGTAAAATATCAGAAGTTTAAACTGTAAAAAATGTCCAGATGTGAATGTAATTTTTCTGGTGAACATGGCGTGATGAAGTCTGCGACCGTCCTCTTCCTCCTTAGCGTTGTGCTTCAGAACCACAGCGTGGCGGTGGGCTCGTCTTCTCTGCTGCTGACCGGTTTGACGCCCGGCGCCCTCTACAGGCTTCAGGCCGTCACCGTGAGCGGAGGAGTTCACGCTGTAGCCACCAGCCTGGAGGCTCGCACAGGTGAGGAAACACACTCACCTGACTTCCTGTCTCAGCACTTTGATCTTTCCTGTGTGCTCACGTGACTATTATTGCTGCTCACATGACTATTATTGCTGCTCACGTGACTATTATTGCTGCTCACATGACTATTGTTGCTGCTCACATGATAATTATTGCTGCTCACATAATTATTGTTGCTCATATGACTATTATTGCTGCTTACATGATAATTATTGCTGCTCACATGATTGTTATTGCTGCTCACATGATTATTATTGCTGCTCACGTGACTATTATTGCTGCTCACATGACTATTATTGCTGCTCGCATGATAATTATTGCTGCTCACATGATTATTATTGCTGCTCACGTGATTAATAAAAGTGTTGCTCACATGATTATTATTGCTGCTCATGTTATTATTGCTGCTCATGTGACTATTATTGCTACTCACATAACCATTGTTGCTGCTCACCTGATAATTATTGCTGCTCACATAACTATTATTGTTGCTCATGTGACTATTATTGCTGCTCATGTGATTATTATTACTGCTCACGTGATTATACTTGCTGCTCACGTGATTATTATTGCTGCTGACATGACTATTATTGTTGCTCACATGATAAAACTGACTAAATGATTTTATGCAAAAATCCCACAGATTACAGCTTCCATCTGACCTTAAAGGAGCATACTGGTGATTTTGCATGTTTGAGTCCAATAAATACAACCCACATACATGTGACATGACTGACAACCATTTTTCAGAACATGAAACCGTTATTTTGGAAATCCCCAAATCTTTTAAAATCAAACGTTCAGGTGATTCATCCACCTTTCACCTGAAAACACAAATGGCTGCATGTAGCAAGGTCCTTTAAGTTCTCTGTAGTAGCAGCGTTCTGTTGTGTCTCTGGGTGAGTGTGCGTGTGTGTGTGTGTGTGTGTGTGTGTGGGTGTGGGTGTGNGTGTGTGTGTGTGTGTGTGTGTGTGTGTGTGTGTGGGTGTGGGTGTGTGATAACATCAGAGAGTTTTCAGAACAATAGCTGAAATACCTAAAAAGGATGTTTGGAAAGTTCCACGCACAGAGACACTCCCAACGCTCACTCAAAGACTTCCTGCACACACACACACACACACACACACACACACACAGCTCTATTATGTTCCCACAGAATGTATTGTGTGCATGTATTTATTTGCAGAACATTTAGTGTCTCTGTTTGGCTGGTAACTTCCTGTTAGCTCAGGTAACGTTGCATTGGCTGGTAACTTCCTGTTAGCTCAGGTAACGTTGCATTGGTTGATCAGGTGTCCTTTAACAGCAGAACAAAAGAAGCATTTGAGGACGAATGAGGCAACAAATCCCTGAGAATGAAAGATGTTCTTTGACTTTCAGTGCCAGCATCAGTCTCCAAGGTAACGGTCGCTAACGGCGGCCGGTCAGGCGCCCTGCAGGTGTTGTGGCATCCTGCTGGGGGTGTGGTGGACAGCTACCTGGTGCGTCTTCAGGATGGGAGTCGAACCGTCCACACGCTGGCAGTATCCCGCTCCTCGCCGCCACAGTGCTCCTTCAGCTCGCTGGTCGCTGGACGGTTNCGCTGGCAGTATCCCGCTCCTCGCCGCCACAGTGCTCCTTCAGCTCGCTGGTCGCTGGACGGTTGTACTTTGTGGTCATAGTGACACGGAGTGGCGGCCTGGAGAACGCCACCACAGCACAGGCGCGGACACGTAAGGAGGATCATGCTCACGCCTCCATCATCACATAGCATCACGCTCACGCCTCTGTCATGACATTTACACGTTTTAAAGGGATTTTCATCAGGACTTTGAGCTTCCTGCCCTGAGACAGTTTTTACTGCAGCTTTTAGTAAAGGAGGCCCTCTAGTGGTGGGAGGAGCTCATCAAAACAACAATAACTATTAAACTCTCATTTTGCTGCATCATTCATACACGTATGTACAGTATTTATTACATGCGTGTTTCTCTCTGGACTATTTATTACAGAATTTGTTGTTCTGTCTGTTCTAGAACCTGCAACAGTACAAAACCCCACGGCTGTCCATTCTGCACGGGACGGCTTCCTCAAGGTGTGTGTGTGTGTGTGTGTTTAGTTTAACATTTAACTGTCATAAACTTTATATTAAAACTTTGACCTTTAGAAATCGTTTTGTGACATAATTGTCTTTAATTGGCTGAAAGTGATTCATTAATAGTTGAGTTTGTTGATTTTGTGTTTTTATTGATAAAATGTTTGTCTCTGAAAAGCCAGCAGACAGTAAACAACGAAAACGCCACGATAACAGACAGTGACATACATGAGTCACGTCTGTAACGTGTTTGTGGCAGCATGTGGTGTGATTGTTCCATGTGTGTGTTCAGGTGTACTGGCGTCACGCGGCTGGAGACCTGGACCGTTACGTGGTTCTGATCCTTTATAACCACAGCGTGCTGCAGAACCGGAGCGTCTCCGCCAGACACAACGAGTGCGTCTTCTCCTCCCTCACGCCAGGAAGACTGTACACCGTCACCGTGGAAACCTGGAGCGGACGCTACGTCAGCAGCGTCTCCACCGATGGACGAACCTGTGAGTCCGAAAGCTGAAATAACCATCATGCGTGATTAAGCGTTCATGTAGCCGTGTTTTGATGCTGAGTTTATTTTGTTGATACTGCAGTTCCAGCAGCCGTGGGCAACCTGTCGCTAAGCAACGCAGGAACAGGTGATCTAAATGTGACCTGGAGCCCTGCCCCTGGAGATGTGGACCACTATGAGGTACGTATGTGACTGTATGAATAATGTGGAGGTTTTTTTTGGAAGTTTTATTCTGGCAGAAAGTGTCATACATGTGCGTTTGCTGACTTCCTGTTTGTCTGGCGCTGCTCAGGATCACCTGCAGCAGGTGAATCTTAGTGGGAGGCGTATGAAGGAAACATGATGACGGCCGCACGTGCCTCATTTCTCCTCTCGTCTGCAGATCACGCTCCTCTTTAATGACTCCCGTGTGTTTCCTGCGGTCACGCTGGGTGGCGAGGCGCGTCACCACCAGGTGAGCTCGCTGACGCCCGGGAGGCTCTACAAGATCGTGGTGTCGACCTTCAGCGGGCCAAACCAGAGGCCGGAGGTCATCGAGGGCCGGACAGGTGAGCGAGGAACACGCCAATTAAAACGCCTTCCAACTTCCTGTCACACGCTGGAAGAAAACATTTAAAGGAGCATACCTGTGATTTACCTGTGATTTTGCTTGTTTGCACCTAATAAATACAACCTGCACACACGTTACGTTGCTGCCAGACATTTTCCAAAACATACAGCTGTAGCTGTAAATATTAGCGTTATTTTTCCTACCTTCCAGGCCACCACTGGTTTCACTTCATTCCAGCATGACATAAAAATCAACGTGTAGAAATGTGAAACGTGATTTAGATAAATAATCACAGAGAACAACACGCCTTTTACATGTTTTGTCTGAATGTACCTGATGCTGCACAGACAAAAACGTATGCCTCCGCCAGGAAATATAGTCCCACAGAAAAGAAAACTTCTACAGTCGTGCATCAGCAGGTGAGAGATCCGTGTTCAGGTGATTAAAACTGATCCTGTGTGACATCGGACAGGATGTCAGGTGTTTTCAGTCACGACCACGTTAAAACACAGAAATAAGACACCGTGAAGGCGGAGATAGGAAACAGCTTTGCCGAGCGCATGTGGAAAGTTCTACACGTCACATACGTGACTGAGCGTGTTTGTTGGCGAGAAGGTAAACACGCTGTTAATGTTACTGATGCTCCGCTGCAGTTCCCAGCGCCGTGAGAAACCTCCAGCTGCTTCCTCGGCCTGGAAGCTCCGCCTCCTCAGCAGGTCTGGTGGCTTCCTGGACGGCCGGAGATGGAGACCTGGACATGTTTGCTGTCTCCCTATTAACTGCGGTATGAACAAGGAACACGGAATGGATGGATGATTGGATGGATGGATGGATGATGAAATGATGGATGAATGGATGGATGGATGGATGATGAAATGATGGATGAATGGATGGATGGATGGATGGATGGATGAATGGATGGATGGATGGATGATGAAATGATGGATGGATGGATGGATGGATGATGAAATGATGAATGGATGGATGGATGGATGGATGGATGGACGGATGGATGGATGATGAATGGATGGATGGATGGATGATGAAATGATGGATGGATGGATGGACGGATGGATGATGGATGGATGGATGAATGATGAAATGATGGATGGATGGATGGATGGATGATGAAATGATGAATGGATGGATGGATGGATGGATGATGAAATGATGAATGGATGGATGGATGGATGATGAAATGATGGATGGATGAATGGATGGATGAATGCTGAAATGATGGATGGATGGATGGATGGATGATGAAATGATGAATGGATGGATGGATGGATGGATGATGAAATGATGAATGGATGGATGGATGGATGATGAAATGATGGATGGATGAATGGATGGATGAATGCTGAAATGATGGATGGATGGATGGATGGATGGATGGATGATGAATGGATGGATGGATGGATGGATGGATGAATGATGAAATGATGGATGAATGGATGGATGGATGGATGATGAAATGATGGATGGATGATGAATGATGGATGGATGGATGGATGATGAAATGATGGATGGACGGATGGATGATGAATGGATGGATGGATGGATGATGAAATGATGGATGGATGGATGGATGGATGGATGATGAATGGATGGATGGATGGATGATGAATGGATGGATGGATGGATGGATGAATGATGAAATGATGGATGGATAGTTAGTGGATGAGTGTTCAGATCTCACATCCTGTCTCCAGGACGGCGTTGAGGTTGAGACTCGTCCCGTCCCCAAACATGTCTCCTCTCTGGACTTCCTGGATTTGATCCCAGGCCACATCTACACGGTCACTGTCCAATCACTGAGCGGCACATTGACCAATAGCATCCGAGCCACTGGCAGGACAGGTGAGACAGAGACGCAGGTCGGCTGATTGATCTCTTCAGACAGGAAGTAATAATGACTGTTTTTGATATTATTGATAATTGATCGGACTTTGTCGGTGCCTCTGTGCGTGTGTGTGCATGCGTGTGTGTACGTGTGTGTGTGTGTGTGTGTGTAGCTCCTGCTCGGGTCACAGCCCTGCAGGCGGATAATGAACACACCACCCACAGCCTGACGGTGGCGTGGGAGCGGCCAGTGGGTTTGTACGACGGCTTCATCCTGCAGCTGCTGGACGATTCCGGCGCCGTCCTGGCCAACCGCTCACTGTCTGCGGCCAGCGGCGGCGAGNGCCGGCCTCACGTCAGGGAAGTGGTACCGCGTGAAGGTGGTGACGCTGAGCGGAGGCGTCCCGTCGCTGGACGCCACGGCAGAGGGACAGACACGTGAGAACCGTGAATAAATCCGTCACGGGAAAAAAACATTTCAGTTTGAGAAAATCTGGACTTTTAAACAGACAAGATCAATAATCAATAAACCAATCACATGATCACTTTTAAGAAGATAGCATTTCTAGAATTAAGAATCCACTCTCTCTCTCTCTCTCTCTCTCTCTCTCTCTCTCTCTCTCTCGCTTGCTCGTCCAGGTCCAGCTGCCGTCACTCACCTGGCAGTCCTTTCGGCGAACACGTCCTCTCTCTCGTTCTCGTGGCGTCCGTCTGATGGCCACGTGGACGTTTATGACCTGTCACTGTACAGTGTCACTGAGATGTCGGCCAATCACAGAGAAGACACGTCTGAAACCAGGAAGGATCATCACCAGGTGGGCGGAGCTTAGAAAATACTTGTTTACTTCTTAGTTTCATTCAGATAAAAAAAATGTGTTCCTTTTTACGTGTTTTGGTGTTTGTTTGAACATGTGATCATTCTTATGATCACATTTGTGTGTTCTGATGTTTGTTTGTTTTGATAGCTAGTGGTAATGTGTGTGTGTGTGTGTGCGTGTGCGTGTTTTCAGGTCTCGGGGGTCCTGGTGGACATGCAGAAAGTGGACCCGGCTGCAAACAGATGCGTGTTCTCCACGCTGACGGCAGGAAGTCTGTACCGGCTGGAGGTGGCGAGCTGGAGCCGAGGAATGAGCAGTGACTCCGCCCTGCTGGCCAGAACCGGTCAGTGTCACCGTCACAGCATGCTAATGCTAATGCTAACGCTAATGCTAATGTAAAGAGAATAACAGCGGCTCTCTGGTCTTCAGTTCCGTCTTCAGTCTGGTCTCTGCGTGTTCAGAGTTCAGGACGGACGGATGAGCTGACGGTCAGCTGGCAGCACGGAGACGGAGACAGGAGCGGCTACCAGGTGAGACAGAGACAGCTAAAGGAGCATACCGGTGGTTTTACACGTTTAAGCCTGATAAATGCAACCTGCATACATGTTACATGACTACCAAACATTTCCCAAAACATACAGCTGGAGCAGTAAATATTAGCATTGTTTTTCCGACGCGGTGCTGCACAGAAGAAAACGTATGTTTCCACCAGAGAAAATAGTCCCAGGAGAAAATGACTTTTACTGTGAAATTAAAACCACCGTGCTTTCTATGTTTGAACATGTCAGCAGAAACGCTGAATTTTAGGCTGAACGTTTGACTTTGAGAGATCAGGGATTTGAAAAAATAAGAGGAAAACTAAAACACAGATTTAGGTTTGGAGAATGTTTTTCAGCAGCGTAATGTTATGTAGGTCGTATTTATTGGGCTCAAATATGCCAAAACACCTTTAAGACTGGCGAGTATCTCACTAACGAGCTGAACTTTAGCATTTACAACAGTATTAATTTTCACTTTATGCTTCTGTCTGCTTAGCACAGCAGCTAATGTAGCGGTTAGCATCAGTGCTAACGTTAAAACCAGGACAGAGGACATTCTGCTGTGTGTTTGTGTGTTTAAGGTCGTTTTGTATGGCGCCTCGGGAGCCACTCTGGGTGACCAGACGCTGGGGGCGGAGCATAGAACTCACCTGTTCTCTGGGCTGATCCCGGGTAGGCTGTACCGCGCTGAGGTCATCACACACAGTGGGGAGCTGACCAATAGCATGTCAGCACTGGGACGAACAAGTGAGTCAAAACACAAAAACACAAAAACAGACAAATATGAACTTAGCCACTTTCTTTGAAATTAAAACTTTCATATTTTACTTGTTTTCTTTTGTTATTTTTAGATCATTTTGTTTTTGTCTTCCTCTTTCCAGCACCGGAGCCACCTACCCATCTGTCAGTCAAACAGGGCCTGACCAATGACACGTTAGAGCTGTTGTGGGCTGGCCCCGCCTCCGGTGACTACGACGGCTTCAGCCTGCAGTGGACTCCTCCTGACTACCTGTCAATCACAGACATCCAGTCAACCAGACGCATCGTGGGCGGGATGTTTCCGGGGAGACTTTACAACTTTACTCTGTCCACCATCAGCGGGGGCGTGGCCAGGGGTAGAGCCACAGCGAGGAGCCAACCAATCCAGAGAGGCATCAGGACAAGTAGGTGGAGCTTAGCTCTGGCTGCTACCCATGACCAATCAGAAGAATGAAAACAAAGAGTGGGCCCAGTCAATGATCAATAACATATACATAAAGTGTTACATGCATAACATAATGCATGTAGTTAGCGTGTGCAGAAAACACGGATAAAGAGCAAACCTTGAAAAGTTGATACTTTTTACTTTTCATGGGTTTTTATTTATCACCACTAGATGGCAGCAAAACACCAGACCAAGAATAAAAAACTCAGCCTGTCTGTCTGTCTGTCTGTCTCTGTCTGCCTGTCTGTCTCTCTGTCTGTCTGTCTGTCTGCCTGTCTGTCTGCCTGTCTGTCTCTGTCTGTCTGCCTGTCTGTCTCTGTCTGCCTGTCTGTCTGTCTGTCTCTGTCTGTCTCTCTGCCTGTCTGCCTGCCTGCCTGTCTGTCTGCCTGCCTGCCTGTCTGTCTGCCTGTCTGTCTGCCTGTCTGTCTGCCTGTCTGTCTCTCTCTCTCTGGTTTTGAATCCAGTTTTAGTCTCTTGCTGTTTGTGTCACACTTCAGGCATCAAAATGCCAAAAGGGATAAAAATATCAAGGCTTGATCATACACACACACACACACACACACACACACACACACACACAGCTCTCTCTCTTTATAAATATGTTCTTGCTGACCCGGTTTCTCTGTGACGTAAGTGTAACTAAACAGTAGAAATAACCAGGTGTCTTTACACCTGTCTGTAGGAAAGAAGGTGAGTCAAACTCCATGCAAATCAAATCAAATCAGATAAACACTCCTCTGAGTTTTATCATTTATTAACACACCAAATAACAGGAAATGACTGAGGTCAGATCATGTATGTTAGAGCTGTTGTGTGTTAAACTGGAAGTGTGTTAAAAAGGAAGTGTTGGCGATGGATGAGAAAGGAGTAACTTTTAGCACAGCTGTGCTAAAAGCTAACCCTAGCTAAGATAAGATTAGCCAGGAAGAAACAGGAAGTCAGAGTTAGGTTTCCCATGACAGAGGAGGTTCCTGCAGCCATGCTGGATTCAGGCGATCCGGCAGGAATCTGGTGGATAACCGGAGCGTGAGGCGGACGGTCTTCTGTCGGCCGATTCCTCAGGGAGAGGAGCGTCAATCGGTGCTATCGATCGGTGCGATCAATCACAATGATCAACACACACACACACACACACTCACTGTGAAAGAAAATCAGATCTGATGTAANGTGCGATCAATCACAATGATCAACACACACACACACACACACACACACACTCACTGTGAAAGAAAATCAGATCTGATGTAACTTTTCCTCTTTTCTCTCCTTTGTTCTTTGAAAAACTCTTCCTGTCCTCCGACTATTCCTTCCCTTGTCTGTCTCCTCTCCTCTCCTCTGCTTGTTTCCTCTCCTTGTCTCCTCCTCTGTTTATTAAATATCTTCAGTAAGATGTGGCTTATGGAGAAGGCTTGGGTGGTTCCGGAAATAATTAACACAGTGGGTGTGTGTGTTAGACACCAAAGCACAAGTGGATTTCTCTTGCCAATAATTTATTTCTCACACATGGAAGGATTAACAGGTGTATTGTCTGGTTGTTTTATTACGCAGACAAATAACTGATGGAAAAGCTCCTGGCTCTCTGCTGGCAAAAGGAGTGTGAGTTTCTCAACTAGGCATTGAAAGCTATGCATTCACCTGCCAGCTGATTCTCATTCAGTCTAATGGTGTCGACTTAATTGCTGCTGATCTGCCCATATAAGGATCTTTAACACTGTTTCCTTCCTTGTCTCCTCTCCTCTCCTTTTCTCCTCTCCTCTGCTTGTCTCCTCTCCTTGTCTCCTCCTCTCCTTGTTTCCTCCACTGCTTCCTCTCCTTATCTCCTCTCCTTGTCTCCTCTCCTCTCCAGGTCCGTCTCCTCTGAAGGCCGTTCATTGCTTCCCTCTCTCCTCCTCCTCTCTGTCCTGCTCCTGGTCACCTCCTCTCTCTGACTTTGACTCCTTTGAGGTTGAGTGCCGTCGCCACGGCGACGGCGAGCTGATAGCGGCATTGGGGATGGCCGGAGGCGTCACCACGGTAACGCTGGACCACCTGGAGGCGCACTGTAAATACGCCGTGTCGGTCAGAGTGTCGTCAGGCGGTCTGAGCAGCTCAGCGGCTACACACGCCACTGTTACCATGATCGACTGTGAGCACGCACACACATGCACGCACGCATGCACGCACACACACACACACAGACCTTCTATCTGTCTTCCTCTTCTTGTTTCAGAAAGTCATCCTGTCCAAGAACTTTTTTCTTCTCTTCTTTATTTCTTCTTTTTTCTTGTGTTCATGTCTGCGTTATAAATCATTCTGACACAACGGGACTGCAGCAGAACGTGTCAACGCTCACACACACACACACACAAAGGACACTTTCAAACTCCTTCCTCCTGTTTACTTTTGATATTTTTGATTTGATTTGCTCTCGCAGGCCCTCCGGCTCCGCCCCCCAGCGTGCGTGTGACTGAGAGGTCATCAAAGGTCACGTCGTCCACCATCTTGTTCCGCTTCAACTGCTCCTGGTTCAGCGACGTTAACGGAGCTGTACGATACTTCACTGTGATCGTTGCCGAATCTGAGAGTATGCAAACGCACACACACATACACAAGAACACACATGCACACACTCACACACACACTCGTGAACATGCTGGTTGTGTGTGTGTTGCTGCCTCACAGCCAATGAGCTGCTGCAGCCGGAGAAGCTCCACCCCCTGCCCTCGTACCGTGACTACATCAGCAACGCCTCCGTCAGAGCCTATCAGACCGCCTACTTCCCCAGCCGCTGCCCGCAGGACCCTGACGCCCCCGCCGGACAGGTGAGCAGCAGCACAGGTACGACAGGAATGCACTCATCACACGGTTAATCCTGACCTGAAAACCAAACAGGTGGTGGAGGTGAACCTGGGGGCGGGAGGAGACCGGCTGGGCGGAGCCTGCAGTCATTACCATGACGATAACAGTGACGTGTACGTGACAGACAGCTATGGTGGATTCTGTGACGGGCCACTGAAAGCCAAAACGTCTTACAGGTAACAAACAAACAAACAATTACACAAACGAACACACAAACACACACAAACAAACAGACAAACAAACACACAAACACACACAAACAGACAAACAAATACACAAACACACACAAACAGACAAACAAATACACAAACACACACAAACAGACAAACAAATACACAAACACACACAAAAACACGAACACACAAACACACAAACACACAAACACACAAACAGACAAACAAACACACAAACACACACAAACAGACAAACAAATACACAAACACACACAAACAGACAAACAAATACACAAACAAACACGAACACACAAACACACACAAACAGACAAACAAATACACAAATACACAAACAGACAAACAAACAAACACAAACAGAAACAAAAACTGACAAACACACAAACAAACAAACAAACAAACACACAAACAGACAAAGAAACACACAAACAGACAGAAACACACAAACAGACAAACACACAAACAAACAAACACACAAACACACACAAACAAACAGACAAACAAACACACAAACACACACAAACAGACAAACAAATACACAAACACACACAAACAGACAAACAAATACACAAACACACACAAACACACAAACACACACAAACAGACAAACAAATACACAAACACACACAAACAGACAAACAAATACACAAACAAACACAAACACACAAACACACACAAACAGACAAACAAATACACAAACACACACAAACAGACAAACAAATACACAAACAAACACAAACACACAAACACACACAAACAGACAAACAAATACACAAACACACACAAACAGACAAACAAATACACAAACAAACACAAACACACAAACACACACAAACAGACAAACAAATACACAAACACACACAAACAGACAAACAAATACACAAACACACACAAACAGACAAACAAATACACAAACACACACAAACAGACAAACAAATACACAAACACACACAAACACACAAACACACACAAACAGACAAACAAATACACAAACACACACAAACAGACAAACAAATACACAAACACACACAAACACACAAACACATACACAAACAAACACGAACACACAAACACACACAAACAGACAAACAAATACACAAACACACTAACAAACAAATAAACAGACAAACACACAAACAAACAGACAAACAAACACACACAAACAAACAGACAAACAAATACACAAACACACAAACAGACAAACAAACAAACACAAACAGAAACAAAAACTGACAAACACACAAACAAACAAACAAACAAACACACAAACAGACAAAGAAACACACAAACAGACAGAAACACACAAACAGACAAACACACAAATAAACAAACAAACAAACAAACACACAAACAAACAAACACACAAACAAACACACAGACAAACAAACACACAAACAGACAAAGAAACACACAAACAGACAAACACACAAACAAACAAACACACAGACAAAGAAACACACAAACAAACACACAGACAAACAAACACACAAACAGACAAAGAAACACACCTCTGACCAAGGCAATAAAAATCTGTGGAAAACTGATTTTGCATTAATAATANGACAAAGAAACACACCTCTGACCAAGGCAATAAAAATCTGTGGAAAACTGATTTTGCATTAATAATAATAATACTAATACTAATAATACTAATAACAACAACAATAATAATATTAACAATAACAATAACAATAGTCATAATAACAATAATCAATCACAGCCATATTTTTGTGTGTGTGGGTGTGGGTGTGTGTGTGTGTGTGTGCACTTGTGTCTGTGCGTATGTGTGTGCGTTTGTGTGTGTGTGTGTGCTTGTATGTNGTGTGTGTGTGTGTGTGTGCACTTGTGTCTGTGCGTATGTGTGTGTGTTTGTGTGTGTGTGTGTGCTTGTATGTGTGTGTGTGCTTGTGTCTGTGTGTGTGCATGCGTGTGTGCGTGTGTGTAGACTGAGTGTGCGTGCGTTCACCAGGCTGTTTGATGAAAATCACAGAGAATTTCCTCAGCCGCTCTTCACTGACACGTACCTGTCCTCGCCGCTCAGGACACACGCTGGTGAGTGCACGCACGCACAAAACGAGGCCTCAGCACGCCTTCTCCAACATGTCCGACACTCAGAGGGTAGCGGCGTTCTTTCCACACGCCAGTTTGCAGAGGACAGCATCCCACAAACATTTTTAACTTTCCCATTCTGCCGCTCCACCTGACACCTGACACGCACTCATGCAGCGACTGTGCAGGTGTGAGGTGTGCAGGTGTGTTGAGGCGTGCAGGTGTGGAGGGTCATGTGTCCACACTCCACTGTCCCCATTAACAAAGGCGTGGAGATCACAAAAACACACGGAACCCCTCCCCTCTCCTCACGCAAAAGTGTGTGTTGTTTTCCCTGTTTATATGATATCACTTTACACACACACACACACACACACACACACACACACACCTGAAAAGGTATGAACACGGTTGCCTGCAGACGTGTCAGATCAGATGAGGCGTGCTGTGGCCTTAACTGTATCTTGGTGCCTGTGTGTGTGTGTGTGTGTGTGTGTGTGTGTGTGTGTGTGTCAGAGCCCCTAGGTGGCGTTGTGGAGGGGCTGAGTGCTGGAATGTTCCTCATAGGGATGACGGTTGCCGTGGTGTCGCTGTTGGTCTACAGACAGCGGCTACGCAAAGTGTGAGTCACGTGGCCACGCCCATTTCTGATCCAACACATCTGATGCTTTTTAAAACTAAATTTTAGTCGTCTTTTCACCTCGTTTGGTTCATCACGCCTGAACGGTCACAGCACAGACACGTCATGCTCCTGTAATGTCTGACCTGCAGGTGGCGCTACAGCAGCATGAATATAAATGTCCGTGACTCATCAGCCAATCAGAATGATCCTCACATTCTCACAGAAGAACGTATTAATTATATTAATGAATGAGTGACGGGCGGAGGAGACTCTCAGCGTGTAAAGGAAGGCGTGTTTGTTCTGTGTGCAGGGCCGTGCAGGAGAACCCCGTGGTGAGGATGAGTATGTGGAAAGAAGCTCCGCCCTCAGGAATTTACCTGGGCGTCAGGAGGTACGAGAGAGAGAGAGAGAGAAAGTGTGTGTGTTTTTCAGGAGGAGGAGGATGATGGTGATGATGATGATGGTGGTGATGGTGATGATGATGATGATGGTGATGATGATGATGATGGTGAAGATGATGTGATGATGATGGTGATGGTGAGGATGGTGGTGAT
>VXCM01005936.1:16047-30801 GCA_014773175.1 Lucifuga dentata
TGTGGGGGGGGGGGAGGTCTGTTTCACCGTGATCAGATCTGAGGTCGGACAGGAACGATGCAGGAAAAGCCTCAGGAAGAGTCTGAAACACAGAAACCTGCAGCTGTGAATTCTGGGTATTTTGTCTCATGCAGCACAAACTGGAGCTTTACCGCCGCAGCAGCACAGTCTGTAAAATGGTTGTATGTGTTGTGCTCAAACATGCAAAATTGCCGGTATGGTCCTTTAACGCTGTTGTGATCGTGGTCAACGGTCTTCAGACATGGTGAAGATTCTTCGTCACCATTAAACGTTATCTAACAAAACATGTACATGAACGCCTGTAGTGTTTCTGCTTCAGCGACAGGTCAGAGGTTTACCTGGGCGATGAAAACGCTGTGACCCTGACCTTTAACGCCAGGAACCAGGGAGAGGGAGGGGCATACGAGGCTGAGCTCTACGTGCAGCTTCCTGCAGACGCCGACTACAGTGGGATAGCTCGCAACAACGCGGTGAGAACAGCACACATGCTGCAGATATGTTGATGGTCACATGACTTCAGGCATTTTCACACCTGCATCACAGCTACTGCACGACCACATGTATGAACCAAAGCAGCAGAAATGTGTGTGTTTAATGTTAAGCTCCACCTCTGATGATCAAACCAAACAATGCTGTTAAAGGTGGAAACACATCGATGTTAGCTAACCTGAGCTAACCTGAACACATGTTCAGATGAGCATGTCTTCAGGTTAGCGTGTGCTTATATGTCAGCATGTGTAGCTCCATTCTCCTGTTCAGCGTGTGAAGGCAGCACGTCTTCTTCACATCATGTGAAGCAGCATGTGGTTTTCCACACGTGATTCAGCTTCTGCTGTCATAGTTTTCTTCTTCATGGATCAAATGATGCTATGACAGGAAAGGATCCACATTCATCTTTGTTACTCTGATTTACTTTGATAGAAACTACTTCCTGTTTGGAGTTTCTGTCTGACCAATCAGCAGAGAGAGTGTTGTCACATGACATTAGCTGATAGATTTTGGTTTGATTGTATGTTTTCCTGTGTGAACCAAACCAAGCCGTGATTGAAAAGTCAAACTAAATACAGCTCAATTTCTTTTCCTCGTAATTTAATGTGAAAAAGTCAAAGATTTGACATTATTTGTGTTTTTTCCAGAGTTTGACTCCGCTGACGTGCAGCTATGAGGCGGAGAATCAAACCCGCTTCCTGCTGTGTGACCTGGGAAACCCCATGAAGTCTGGAACCAGCGTGAGAATCTTTCTGTTTTCACAGCAGCATCCTGTGCTGTTATTGGCTGATGCTAACAAATTAGCATCAACCTGACTTCACGGAAACTGAACACGTAAACATTTAACATGTTGTCATGCTGACAGTAAACTTGCATGTTAATTGATGACAGGATTTATGACATGGAAAGTGAAGGTTATCAGCAGCTTTTCTGTTTATGGGACCAAAAGAAGACAAACTGTCTAATTATGCAGAAACAGTCTAGACATTAATGCGTGTTACTCTTATGTAGTGAGAATAACATGCTAACCTGGTTAAACATTACATCAGGGTTTCACGGGTTTTTCCTTTAACCATGTTCTGTCAAACACGGCTCAGAAAAATACTGCTAACAAACAAACTAGCAAACAAGCAAAGGCACAGAAGGTAAAAACATGGTGGTAAAGTGAAGGGGCGTGTTTTGCTGTGAGGGGGCGTGTCTTGCTGTGATTGACGGCGTCTCTCTGTGTTTTTTAGCTGTGGGCGGGTCTGCGGTTCACCGTGCCCAGACTGAAGGATTCTCACCTCGCCGTTCAGTTTCAGCTGCAGATACGAAGGTAGGAGCGGCGTTTTCCTGCCTGACGCTCGCCNCCTCGCCGTTCAGTTTCAGCTGCAGATACGAAGGTAGGAGCGGCGTTTTCCTGCCTGACGCTCGCCGACACGTGGAACGGTCTGAAAGGTTCTGTTTCCTGTTTCCGCAGTAAGAACGTGAATAACACGGCGAGTGAGCTGGTGCAGTTTGAGCTGCGGGTGACTGCGATGGCTGACGTTATTCTGCANCACGGCGAGTGAGCTGGTGCAGTTTGAGCTGCGGGTGACTGCGATGGCTGACGTTATTCTGCAGGGGTGAGGCTTCATCCTGATGATGCGCCGCCATGACTGCTCTGACCACCGCCGTCACGTGACTGACAGACTCTAAACTCTCCGTTTGGTTTCAGAGTTTCTAGACCAGACAACGTGGTTTTTCCTCCTCCTGACTGGAGGCGGAGTCAGAGTCTGAGGGCGGAGCAGGACGTGGGACCTGAGCTGCAGCACATCTATGAGGTACACTTCCTGTTTCACCGCCTCGACACGCTCATGCAGGAAGGACTTTCTGTCCAAATGTCAAAACTTGATGCTTGTTGTGTCCAGTAAGACAAATTCAACTTTGACCTTTCTGACCTTTCCAACGCTCAACCAATGAGAGAGCAGAATATGTGACGTAGCAGAAGCAACGTGACAACGGAGGAGAAGCTCGTAACCTGAGCAGAGACAAACTTTAACATGGTTCCGTGATCTGAGCAGGAAGTCGATCACATGATTAAAAGTCAGCGTCAGCTTTAAACTGCAGATAATCTGTCTACCAGCTTCTAGATCATATGTGTTGCTGACGTGTGTTGCTGATTCATGTTGATGCATGTTGCTGATGCATGTTGATGCGTGTTGCTGATGCATGTTGCTGGCATGGCGTGTCGGCAGCAAGGTTAGCGATGAGCAGTTCACCGTCTGCGGCACAAAGAGCGTTTAACGTGTAAAAGCATGTAACTGTTTTCAGGTTTGACAGAAATGTGAAAATTTTCAACATTTCTGTAAAATCTTTACATGAGCAACTTTTAGTGGATCAACGTAAACAGCAACTAGCATGTTGCAGCTGGTGAATAACTAGCGTGTTGCAGCTGGTGAATAACTAGCGTGTTTGCAGCTGGCGAGTAACTAGCGTGTTGCAGCAGGTGAATAACTAGCGTGTTGCAGCTGGTGAATCACTAGCGTGTTTGCAGCTGGCAAGTAACTAGCGTGTTGCAGCTGGTGAATAACTAGCGTGTTTGCAGCTGGCGAGTAACTAGCGTGTTGCAGCAGGTGAATAACTAGCGTGTTGCAGCTGGTGAATCACTAGCGTGTTTGCAGCTGGCGAGTAACTAGCGTGTTGCAGCTGGTGAATAACTAGCGTGTTGCAGCTGGTGAGTCACTAGCGTGTTGCAGCTGGTGAATCACTAGCGTGTTTGCAGCTGGTGAGTAACTAGCGTGTTGCAGCTGTTGAATCACTAGCGTGTTTGCAGCTGTTGAATCACTAGCGTGTTGCAGCTGGTGAATCACTAGCGTGTTGCAGCTGGTGAATCACTAGCGTGTTGCAGCTTGTGAGTAACTAGCATGTTGCAGCTGGTGAATCACTAGCGTGTTGCAGCTGGTGAATCACTAGCATGTTGCAGCTGTTGAATCACTAGCGTGTTTGCAGCTGGTGAATAACGGTCCCAGCGACGTCAGCAGCTCCACCTTAGAGGTCACGTGTCCTCTGAGGGCCGGCGACCTCCAGCTGCTTTACCCGCTGGAGGTCATCAGTCAGGGACCAATCAGCTGCTCCTCCAAGCAGACCTTCAACGTGCTGAAGCTCGCGGTGAGAACACACACACACACACACACGGAAACACAAAGCTGTTTGTGGGTCTGGTCGTCTTTGCTAACGTCTCTCGCTGTCTTCGTGCGGCAGCTGCTTCCTCCTGTGGCACGGCGCCGCCCGGCCCAGACGTCCCCGCACCGTGTCCAGAGGAGGGAGGAGCACGGAGACTTCCTCCCCGCCAATCTGGTGAGAGGACAGGAAGTGGCTTTTATAACAACATCAGATTTCAGAGGTTTAAAGTTTGATTCTGTGGCGAGAAGAACATTAACGTGAAATAACTCCAACGCCGCTTCAACATTGTTGCTATAACGACGTAAAGCAAAGTTAGTGTTTTCTGATTGAACACGTGAAGCAGCATGTCCTCTTCGTTTAGTCATTCTAACCAAATCACCAATCAGCCTGAAGGAGGTTAAAGGTAGGATGATGTCATCACAGGAAACGAGCTGCTGCTTGTCTCAGGCTGGACTCGTTAGTGAAACCTCGTTAATTAGGTTAGAATATCTGTTCTGTTTAAACTCAAAACCAGCAAATGATGAATTAATTCCATCTAACCACAAAGACGCTTTTTAAAAGTGCGAGGATTCATAAAACACAGCGCCACATTTAACGTGTCGATATGATGCAACACATGAAATACATCATGTAACCACGTTCCATGTTCTGTTAGCATCTTTTAGCATTTTACCTTAAACAGACGTTTCTACAGTGTTTCCTTATTTACCTGACAGGAAGTGATTCATAAAACACGCTGACATGCTAACATGAAGACGAGTTTCAGTCTGACGGTAAATTTCATTATGAAATCTGATCATGTTTAAAACTGTGTGTTAGTGATCAATAACTTTGATAGCTAAAAACAGCTGATCAGTCAGTTCATATTGATAAGGAGCTTCTGATCAGACCCTGGCAGTGGAGGGTAGGAAAAACAATTCAGTTTTATGTTTTGGAAAATGCAGCGTGTTTGCAGGTTGTATTTATTGGGCTCAAATATGCAAAACCACCAGGATGCTCCTTTAATGAGCTGCTGGAGGAGCAAAGTTATAGAAAATATTCAATGATAATCAGTGTAAAGGTCATAAACGCTTTAAACCTGACGAGGTAATTATTAATACATTTATAAAAATGTGCAGAACAAAATATGAAGCTATTTCTCTGTGTTTAGGAAAATGTTACAGAATTATTTAGATTTCATGAAAATTAAGTTTTTCATCACTTTAAAGTCGCATGTTTGAGATGATATCATGAATGCTTCATGTTTTGTGCGTGTGCGTGTTTCTGCAGTCGTGTGTGAGCGTGGCGTGCTGGCGGCTGCGGTGTGACGTGGGGCTGCTGCAGAGAGGAAGCAGCGCTCTGCTGACCGTCCGCTCCAGAATCTGGGCTGAAACCTTCATGGAGGTGAGAGAAACAGCTGAACACACACACACNCACACACACACACACACACACACACACACACACACACACTTATTATTCAGACAGGAAACTCCAGGCAGAAAACAGAAACTCACACTCATACTGCCCCCTGCTGGCCACGTTGCAGCTAATTCATTTTTAAGATGGCTTTTCTAGTGTGTGAGTGTGTGTGTGTGTGTGTGTGTGNGGGGGGGGGGGGGAGGGGATGTATATATTGGGTTGTAACATGTAAAACCACCGGTATGCTCCTTTAGAGTGTGAATGTGTGTGTTTGTGTCTCAGAGGTTGTATCAGCAGTTTGTTGTGGAATGTTGGGTTCACTTCAGCGTGGAGTCGATGCCGTACGCCGTCACGCCCAAAGCCACGCCCCCCACGTCCAGACAGGTAACACACCTTTCTTCTGTTTTTATCAATCATCATGTGGACAGAAACGATAAATTTAGGATTATATCTGAACGCAAAGTGAAAGAACAACAATCAAGACTTCATTTGCAAAAACAGATAAACGTATTAAAATTATATTTATTGTGATATTTATTATGTTATTGTGATATTTATTATGTTATTGTGATATTTATTATATTATTGTGATGTTTATTATGTTATTGTGATATTTATTATGTTATTGTGATATTTATTATATTATTGTGATATTTATTATGTTATTGTGATATTTATTATATTATTGTGATATTTATTATGTTATTGTGATATTTATTATATTATTATTATTATTTTATTTTATTTTATTATCAGCTCGTTGATTTTTCTTCATTTATTCAGATTTTTTATTTAAACCAGCATCAGTTTGATTGATATCAGCAGGAACGCACAATAATAAACATTTAAGTTTTCATATGATAGATATTTACAGTTATGTGTTTATGAACATGACATGTAAACATGTTGAGGTGGTTACTTCCTGTGGTTTAGGATGTTACTTTCTGTGGTTTAGGTGGTTACTTCCTGTGATTTAGCTTGTTACTTCCTGTGGTTTAGGATGTTACTTCCTGTGGTTTAGGTGGTTACTTCCTGTGATTAAGGATGTTACTTCCTGTGGTTTAGGTGGTTACTTCCTGTGATTTAGCTTGTTACTTCCTGTGGTGTAGGATGTTACTTCCTGTGGTTTAGGTGGTTACTTCCTGTGATTTAGCTTGTTACTTCCTGTGGTTTAGCTTGTTACTTCCTGTGGTTTAGCTTGTTACTTCCTGTGATTTAGGTGGTTACAGCTGTGACGTGGAACAGACCGGACAGTCCATTCTTGGTTCCCGTGTGGGTCATCATGCTCGCCGTCGCTGTCGGGCTGCTGCTGCTTGCGCTGCTCATTTACCTGCTGCACAAGGTAACAGGTGTATGACTGATCCCTTTAAAGGAGCATACCAGTGGTTTTTCATGTTTGAGCCCAATAAATACAACCTGCATACATGTTACGTTAATCCAATCATTTTTCCAAAACATAAAACTGGAACGGGAATGATAAATTTTAGAATTGTTTTTCCTACTTTCCAGAGTGCCATTGGTTTCAGTTCATTCCAGTACGACATAAAAATCAACATGTAGAGACGTGAAACGTGCTGAGATAAATAATCATCTCATTTGAATTTTTGTAAAGTCACTTCATTAACGCAGGCTGGCGAACTCCTGAGACTCAGAGAGCCAAAAATAAAAAAATAAAACCTGTTACTGCAAAGACGCCTCAGAGTTAGCATCCGCTGATGCCAGAGGCTCGTCTCCTAAAAGCTTTTTTTTTCATTTTTCGGACCTGTTTCTGTGGAAGTTCAGTCTGAGGCTACAAAAGCATTTCATGAAGATTTTACTGCAAAGACAATCATGCTTTAAAATTCATTCACAGATCATCTTTAATGTGTTTTTTTTTCTTCAACTTGAACTTTTGCTGAGCAAAATTTAACTAGCAGGTTAGCAATGTGACATTCCCATAGTAATAATTAACTGTTACCAGACTCATCATCATCTGTTTACCTCGAGTTACCAGGTTCTGCTGCTGGTTTGTCGCTAGAAAACACGTATGTCATTTGGCTACTTCATCCTCTAACGCGCTTTTTTTTTTTTTAAATCTGCTCCCCATCACGGACAGCTTCGCGCTGCAGAGGAGATCACGCATTCATACACTTCCGTGTGCGGAGCAATCGCTTTTGTCAGACTGCCCTGCCGTTACTATGGAAACTCCAGCATGCTCACGCCAAATGCAGTGCCGTACATGTAGCTAAGCAGGCGCTGACAGGAAGTCAGGATGTTTACAGGCTGTCACCGCCAAAAGATGTTAAACTTGTACTTTTAGGTTTAGAAATGTGAAGATTGTCAAATTAAATTATTTTGTCACCAGTCCAACAGCTAAGCAGCCTGCTGAGAATATTCCCGAACCTCCTGATTGGCTGGCTCTGAGCCGCACTGAACCGGGTCTGGAGCTGCGGGTTCGCCAGCGCTGATTTAACGTTTTAAAAGCATCAGAACTACTTCTGAGTTTGATTTTCAATGCTGTCGTATAAAACAGACAGAATTATAATCTTACTTCTTGGAATTTAGCCAAAATGATTTTGTTTCCTGTTTCTAATTCAGGATTTCTTTTTTTTGGATTCCACGTTGGATAATTTTTGTTCAGGTTAGCTTGTGATTGTGTGTTGTTCAGCTGAATGTTGAATCTCTGTTGTCGGTTCTTCATCGTAGCACTTGAATGCACCATTCCCTTTAACAGTAAAGGAAAGTGTATTTACAGTATTTATTAGACTCAAACATGCAAATGGTCCTTTAAAGACTGAAAGTTCAGACTTTGTGACGTTGGTCTGATCTTTCTGTGCGTTTCCTCCAGATGGGCTTCTTTAAACGCTCCGATCCGTACGGCACCGCCATGGAGAAGGCTCGGCTCAGACCGCAGGCCTCCTCTGAAGCTTAGTGCCTCCTCCTCCTCCTCCTGCTGCTCCTCTGGAAAACCATCGTTCCTGTTCCAGCTCAGCGATGAAACGTTCAGACGACGTGTTCGACGAGGTGTTCTTCGTCGCTGCAGTGATCTGTTTCTGCTGCTGAAGCGAGAAACACTCCTGCAAAGTCAAACTGCACTTCTGTTTGTCAAATCAGAGAAAAATTTATTAAGCTTTGCAGGACAACAAGGATTTGGAAGAATGTGACTTCTCACATTTTTCCTCTCGCCTCCTCGTTCAGGATTTCTCCACCAAAGCAGCAAACCTAACTAACCATTCTGAGCATTTTGACCAAATATTCATTGTTTTGGAGTAAAAACGTTGATTCCTGTTCAGAACCTGAAAGCAGCAGCAGGACCTGCAGTGGAAACCCTGATGTCATAAGTGGGCGTGTCTAAAGGCAGCAGGACACGCCCTCCAACATGCCTACAGAGGAGTCAGGAAGGCTCTGGAAGTCTGTTAAACAGTTTTAATGAAATGATGAAATCTTGCAGGTAAGAAAAACGATCAGCACCTCGTTTGTCTTCACAGAGCTTCACGACAAACTGATGGAAATGTGGCGACTTTTTGGTGGAAAAGCACTAACTGTGAAAACAAAAGCACTAAAGGCGTTTCTGCGTTTTGTTTTTGAAGTCGCTGATGTGTGTTGGTGATTATTTATGGTGTTTTTCTGAATATCTGCAGGAAATCTGATCAAACTGCAGCGTCTCGTTAAATCATTCCTCTCCCATATTGGGAGGTATGTCATGTATGTTGTCATATATGTGATGCATTCTTGTGATGTGGCCCAAAATAAAATAAAGGCTGATTTTATATCCTCAGCACATGTTAATGAGCTGTGACTGAAAACAAAGAAACGTTGTTAAATGTTTCTTATACTCTTTAAAGGACAAAACCGATGATTCTCTGTGATGATTATTTATCTCAGCACGTTTCACGTCTCTACACGTTGATTTTTATATCGTACTGCAATGAACTGAAACCAATGACAGTCTGGAAGGTAGGAAAAACAATTCTAATATTTACCGCTGCAGTAGNATGAACTGAAACCAATGACAGTCTGGAAGGTAGGAAAAACAATTCTAATATTTACCGCTGCAGTAGCATGTTTAGGAAAATGGTTGACAGTAATATAACATGTATGTAGGTTGTATTCATTGGGCTCAAATGTGCAAAATAATCAGTATGGTCCTTTAATAATCCACAATCAAAAGTATTTTCTTATCGCAGGTTTTGTGATGACAAAGTTTATTTTATATGATTCTGCATGTTTAAAAAGCACCGTGTCAGTTTGCCTCTCCACTGAAACAATAAGCTCATTAGCACCCTCTGCAGGGAGAGATGCTGCTGCTTTCAGCTGGTATGATGCATTTAAGTGCTTCACGAATTTTCAAACACAAGACGAAAATGTTGTCTTGTGTTTGAAAATGTTGTCTTGTGTTTGTTTTTGACCTCCCTTACCAACCCAAAGCTGGTAAGGGAGGTCAAAAGGTCAAAGGTCAGAGAGAAACATGCAGAGTTCATTCATTGATTCAGTTTGCGACATTTAATTTTTGAGAGGAACATTGTTACAAAAAGCAAAAGCCAAAATAAATAATCAGTTCTAACTATGAAAATAAAAACTAACCATGCTGTCCTACAAATAACATATAAAGGAAACTAAGACAACTGAATTATTGGGGGGGGGGAGATGGTCTAAGCTTATAAAGCCGATCATCAATCAGGCCAGGTGAACATCGTCTCCATGACAACCTGATTCCACACCTACAGGAAAGCAGGGAGCCTGTAGACAGAGATTTACCTTGATTTAAATTTTTATTTCTTACATCCTGTTCATGGTGAATAATTAGCAGTTGAGAATCTGAATCCTCAATCATTCAACGACTTTGACATATTGATTATATATTGATTATTCATGAGTATTTATAATTACATTAAAAAGCTTCATTTTACATTGCTTCATCATCTGCTTAGTGAGGTTCTCTTAAATGTTTTGTTTTATAAAACAAGAATCAAAAACTCTTAATGAACTTTATGTAATGCCCTCACAGGCCCCACCCCTTCCTCAGGGCTGGACTGTGTCATGTGACTGTGTCAACCAACAGAGAGGGAGCTCATACATACACAAATATATGCATACATATACATAAAAAGTTTATACAGCTCTCAAAATATATGTAAATGATCAACTATTAAATTAATCAGAGAAACTAGTGTGGACTACTTTTTACTGGCACAGCTCAGGTTGAGAACCGCTCACCCAAACAACTTCAGACAAACCTGAGTTTCTCCTTCATGCAGGGTTTACAGACGGAGATTTCTGGCTTTTTAGTTAATTTTATAAATTTTAGGAAAATATTTTCTTTAAAAATACAAATATGTCCCACTCTGTCCTCAACCAATCAGTGAAGCCAGAATATAAATGCCGCTGACTCACGTCATCTCATCATTCGCACCTGGATCACCAAAGCAGGTCAGCTGCTGTTAGCATTAGCTTTTAGCAGCTAGCTGCTGCTGCTTGAGTTCAGACCAAAAAGCGTTTTGTTTGTTTAACGCTGAAATTGTTGTTCTGAGTTCTGGGTTTGGTCGGTAAACGGCTGTTAGCTGTGTTTGAGTTGCTGCGCGCGTGCATCGGTTGTATGGTTTTGTCTTGTTAACGTGCATGCTAACCTGCTAGCTAACGTGTCGGTGCTGCTGGACTGTTAGCAGCACTTTAATGTTGTCACGCTGGTTTTTGAAGAGCGTTTTAAAAATGTTAAATGCTATGAACACACATTCTGTCACTATGCCATGCTATGCTATGCTGCTAAATGTTGTAATCCGTTTGCATGTGTTGCTGCTCTGTTTTGGTGTTAATCTGTTGAACATGAACACGCACAAACACGCAACAGCTGCAAACCTTCGCACAAAGTAAGAAGTTTATTTTGTAATTTAAGCTGTGTGTCGTTGTGTTAACACGCTTAAATAGTGCAAATGATGTGTTTGTGGTTGTTTGAGTCGCTGGAGAAGGTTCAGACTTAAAAAAAAAGGTTCAGACTTTGCTAACATGCATGCTAACATGTTAGCAACGTTGCTGTTGGCAGGTAGTTGCTGCTTTATGGCTGAATGCAACACTTAGTTGCCTGTGTTGTTGCTGGTCTGTGTGGATGTTGCTGCTTTCTGCTGGTTTATAAACTGTTGTGTTGCTGCCAAAACACACACACACACACACGTTCTCCTGATGGAGAAGCAGCAACGACCAGCTGAAGTTGTAACACAACCAGAAAGAAGACAGCAAAGGTAAGAACAGCTTCTTCTTTTACTGGAGCTGTGTTTGCTGTGTGTTTGTGCTAAATGCTATGCTGTGCTAAATGCTATGCTACACACAGGAATATTGCAGATGATTTGTTGCTGCTCTGTGGCTTTTTGTTGCAGCAGATGTTTTAATTCTGACAGATAATTGCTGAATTGATGTTTCCTGTGTTAAAAGTTCAGACCGCTTTGATCTTAGATGTTAGCATGCATGCTAAGGTGTTAGCTAGCGTGTTGCTGCTGTGTGGGTGTTTATGCTGCACATTAATTTGTAAATGTGCTGAACTGTTCCTAATTTAATAAGTTTACATTATTGGGCATATTTTGATTAAGAGCATAATTCCCTCTTCAGTTTTATATTTTGGACAAATTTCATAACCTGGACAAATTTATTATCATGGCTCAATTTCTTGCATTTTATGGACAAATTTAATTTCTCACATTTTATGGACGAATTTCTCGTGGCTAAACAGTTTTGGTAAGTTGGTAAGTAAAGAATAGCTGTATTGCTAACTGTGAAATTAATCTTAATTTGAACTAAATTAGCAGCTCATGATACTGACATTTGATCATTGTTGTAATTAATAAATAGAACGTAATTTTTTTTAGCTTGAAATGATAAATTAGCTGCTGATTGAAATGATGAAAATTGAAATTTGTTGCTGACTTAAACTTTAAGTATAACTGAAATGAAAATTAGCAGTTAATGCTACATTAATAGTAATATGATCCTTAATCTCTGAAACTGACATTAATATTAATCTTTGTGACATTATAAGACAAACTAAAAGAATTTGGTGTGTAATGTTAACTTTACAAATTAATGCCTCCTAAAACCCAACCCCGTGTCCTCGCCGTGGAAACGGTCAGAGTACAGGTGACCTTTGTTGCTAAAGGTGCTGAAATCCTGTTTGATTCACCTGGAAATGTGCTGGCTAACGTGACACACACACACACACACACACACACACACTGATGGTAGCTTATATGAGCATCGAGCTAAAATTAGTAGCTCAGGTAAACTGAAACTTCTACTGGTGATTTTGCAAAGTAATATTAGACGAGAGGTTTTGCTAGCCTAGCTGCTAACTTGCTTTAAATGTTGTTATTTGAAGTATCATGCAAAGTCCTTGTTATTTTAAAGTAATACTTTTCTTTAAGTGGCCAAATATTTAGGAAATTCATTCTAAAGCAGTAACTTGCAGAATGTCTTCAGTGTCACATGTTAGCGTTAGCATTAGCTTAGCTGACTAAACTCTGTCTGCTTTGCCTCTCTAGTTTCCGTTCTGGTCTTAGCTCCCGTAGAGGAAACGGCAGACTCCTGTGTGTACCATGGCAACGCCTCCATCCTGTCGGTGGAAGCACCAGGTTCGAGTCTTGGCAGGAGTTATTCTGGATTTAACAAATCAGGATGTTCACACTACACGCTTAGACCTGAATCTGAAAATCAGATCATATTGTGACTTATTCTAAAGAAAGGTCTGGAGTTTCTGGCTCGTGTTCATTCTATTGCAAAGGACAAATTTCCCAAATATAGTTAAAGAATCAAGTTGCAGCTTTTATAATGAAAACACATTTCATATGATGAGCTGATGAACGTTGATCTCAGCAGGTCAGATCATTTCAACACGAGCTGCGTTAGCTTTGTGAGACTTACATCTCCATATTCTGCCACATTATGCAGTATGTGTGTATTGTCAACAGCAGACTGTATGATGCTACACACACTCATGCATGTGCCTGCCTACACACACACACACAGATATGGACCACAAAACATGCCATATCTCATTATTTATCTTTGCTACTGTACATGTAGAAAAACTAGCTTTGATGCACAGGAAGTTACGGTAAACACACGTGTCCAGCTGTGTTATTCATGTTTGTTTGATATGTTTTTATTGTTGATAGCAGATTAAGCCGGAATTTTCCAGATATCCTGGCTGAACTTAGCCGTGACTCAGTTTCATGAAAGCAGCAGCTCATCAGTTACTATGGCGATTTATTCTGTGCAGCTAGCCTGCTCCAGACCAGGCTAACGGCTGGACTAACAGCTAACAGCCAGGCTAACAGCAACAGCAGGTTAACAAGCTAACAGGCTGACAGCAGGCTAACAGGCTGACAGCAGGCTAACAAGCTAACAGCCAGGCTAACAGCAGGCTTGATGAATCCTGGTGCGTTATCGTTCAGTCAGAAATGTGGCTGGTTAGGATACATATAGGGGGGGTGTGTGTGTGTGTGTGTGTGTTAAATCAGCCTGAGTCGTTTTCTGTTATCCTGGATCTCAGACTTTAATTCTGCTGCGTCATCCTGGACATTAGATGTTATTTTTGATGTAGGAGCTTTAATAACGTCAAGAACTAAAAAGCATTAGCCTCTGATGAAGATGATGATGATGGTGTCGGTGTCATATCAGCTGTTTTCGTTTTACAGATACTGCTGAGTGTGTTCATGGGTCTGCTGAGGGCTGCTGAATGAGTGTGTGTGTGTGTGTGTGTGTGTGTGTGTGTGTTATATAAGCCTGGCCGTTGCTACCCTGCAGAGCTCAGAAAGAGAAGAAGGCGGAGACGTCCTGTCCGGTTCCTGACGGTAGGAAGCGTGTTTGTGAATGTGTGTGTGTTGTAACATGAAGCTCAGACTTGGCGTGTTGAAGCTGTGACTCAGCAGAATGAAGCCCGTCAGTCCAAACTCATCTTGAAGTATTATAATTAAAACGTGTTGTTTGATGTATGATTAGATGTGAAGTGTCCACAGATAAAGCGGTTTGGCCGGTACACGGATACATCCATGTAAATTACATCCTGTTTCTATGACAACGCGTGACGCTGGTGTTGTTTTTAGCTGACAGTTTGATTCTGCTTGATGCTTGGTTTCTGCTGAGTCAGCGTTCTAACTTCCTGTTTTTATCCCAGCAGCGTCCTGCAAACACGCTCAAATTCTTCTCAACATTCTAATTTTCTAAAGATAATCATTTTTTGTGAAATGTCTAAAACGATGCACACGGAATATTTAATTTTAATTTTTTTACATTTTATTTTAATATTTAGATCTGATATTAAGCAGATCTGAACACGTCAATCAAAACGCCCACAGAGAAATGTTTATCAGATCAATCTATTGATGTATTGATCTACTGATGTATTGGTTGATTAGCAGCAGAGAAATGTGTGTGTGTGTGTGACGTTAATAAACTCCACCTCTGATGATCAAATCAAACGATGCTGTTAAAGGTGGAAACACATCAATGTTCACATGTTCATCTGAACACGTGTTCAGGTTAGCGTGTATTTGTATGTTGTCAGCATGTTGCTCAATGCAGCTTCAAGGGGGCACAAGCCAGTGTCCTCCTTGTGCCGGTCCCAAGCCCGAATAAATGCAGAGGGTTGTGTCATGAAGGGCATCTGATGTAAAACCTATGCCAAAGCAAAGATGCAAATCATTCCTATGACTTCCATACCGGATCGGTTGAGGC
>VXCM01005937.1:3162-16196 GCA_014773175.1 Lucifuga dentata
TTTTTTTTTTTTTTTTTTTTTTTTTTTTTTTTTTTTTTTTTTTTTTTTTTTTTTACTGTTAACTATGAAATAAAAATAAAGTGGGTAAAATATTATGTATTTTTATGTATATAATGGTTAATTCTTTTACGAGAGTTGACCTAACTCAAACAGCTAGCAAAAAAGCTCCGTTACATGCTAGCTTTGACCTATTTTTAGTACGTTTCAGAAAGGGAAAAAAAAGAAAGCGAAAAAAAAAACCCGGGAAAAAAAAAACAAGGGGAAAAAAAGTTTTTTTTTAAACCTCCACCTGATTTTTTTTTTTTTTTTTTTTTTTTTTTTTTTTTNTTTTACCCATACCCCATTTTTCCCACACATGACCCCTAAGGGGCCCTGGGATTAAAACCCGCCACTTCCTGAAAGCCTTTTCACAGCAGCAGGAACACCTAAAGTTCCCACAGAACTTTAAAGATTTATTTCAGCGCTCAAACTGCTACTGATGCTTTAAAGGACCATACTGGTGGTTTAGCATGTTTGAGCCTAATAAATACAACACGCAACATTACTAATAACCATTTTCCACAACATACTACTGGAGCGGTAAATATTAGAATTGTTTTTCCTACCTTCCAGACTGCCATTGGCATCATTTTATTCTTGTAGAGACTCAAAATGTGCTGAGATACATAATCCATCCATTTGGTTTTTTTGTCGAAGTTTAAAACATCCTAAAATGATCATCATTTCTACATTCAGACATGCGTGTCAGCGGGTGAAACATTACATTTTAAGGTGGCTAAATACCTGAACATTTGATTTTGAAAGATTAAAGAATTTGGCGAAATAACACGGAAATAAAAAATGCAGATTTATGTTTTGGAAAATGGCTGGCAGTAACGTAACATGTATGCAGGTTGTATTTTTTTGGGCTTAAACATACAAAACCCCTGGTATGGTCCTTTAATCTCACGTCTATGTGAGAGTCTTGTATATGACATAACTTAAATCTCCTCCTGTGTCACATGAAGGCTAAGTGTGTGTGGAAACATCCTCCAGGAGATGAGATCTACAGGAAGGCCAACATCTCCGTGTTTGAGGTGGACGGAAAGAAGAATAAGGTGAGAGAGCCGCAGAGCACCTGAAGGCATCATCACGCCATCAGAGAGCTCCTGAAGGCATCGTCACGCCATCAGAGAGCCGCAGAGCTCCTGAAGGCATCGTCATGCTGTTATCGTTAAGCATTCATACGTTTCACGATCACCGTTTCATTAAAATGAGGGGATGAATTGGTAAAATGTGCACACGTATGAATAAAGCATGTGTGAATTCATAATACGTGGCCACGATGTCCATATTTTTTTGATGATAGCTCTGTATGATACACAGGAAGTGCTGCAGCTTCACCTTGGCGTGTTCTGACATGATGATGTGTCCTGACGTGATGGCGTGTTCTGACGTGATGATGTGTTCTGACGTGATAGCGTGTCCTGACGTGATGGCGTGTCCTGACGTGATAATGTGTCCTGATGTGATGGCGTGTTCTGACGTGATGATGTGTTCTGATGTGATAGTGTGTCCTGACGTGATGGCGTGTCCTGACGTGATGGCGTGTCCTGACGTGATGGCGTGTTTTCCTCACAGATTTACTGTCAGAACCTGTGTCTGCTGGCGAAACTCTTCCTGGACCATAAGACTCTATACTACGACGTGGAGCCCTTCCTGTTCTACGTCATGACCGAGGCCGACAACACGGGCTGCCACCTGGTTGGATATTTCTCCAAGGTAAGAAGTAGCCTGTCAGGGTTCAAAGGTCACGTTTCTCTGTGTCCGTGCAGTTCATTTGTGTGTTTTTTTGTGTTGATCGCTGAGTTTTATTCCTCACAAAAAAACACAAACTAATACAGGAAGTAAAAAGCAGCGAGACGTTTCTGCTGTCTGCAAAAAACCTTCAAACAACTTCAAGCTGCAGGTTATTTATTATTGATTATCTGATTGATCAGTAGTTTAGATGTAAAATAATGTAAACTGTAAAAAAAAATAGTGACAGATGTCCATCATGTGTTCTGAGAGTCAAACTGCCTATTATGTCTGAACAACAAATATGGGTGGAGGTGTGATGGAGGTTCTGATGGGTGGAGGTGTGATGAAGGTGTGATGTGTGGAAGTGTGATGGAGGTCTGATGGAGGCGTGATGTTTGCGTGTTGTGCAGGAGAAGAACTCCTTCCTGAACTACAACGTGTCGTGTATCCTCACCATGCCGCAGTACATGAGGCAGGGATACGGCAAGATGCTCATCGACTTCAGTGAGTATCCACGCTGTGTGTGTGTGTGTGTGTGCGTGTGTGTGCATGTGTGCGTGTTAAAGGACCATACCGGTTCATTTCACATGTTTGAGCCCACATTAAAAACAGTCCGTGTACACATGATGTTACTGACAGTCATTTTCCAAAACATGCTACTGGAGCAATAAATATTAGAATTGTTTTTCCTACTTTCCAGACTGCCATTGGTTTCAGTTCATTCCAGTACAACATAAAAACCAACTTGTAGAGACGTGAAACATGTTTGAAATAAATCATTCATCACAGGAAAACACGTCGCTGTCGGACGACTTGGACTGAGAATTTTCTTTTCTTTTTTTTTTTTTTTTTTTTNTTTTTTTTTTTTTTTTTTGCAGCATTTGAACGTATTTTTGGAATATGTGAAGGAGGCGTGGCCAAGTCAAAACAGGGTATCAAGTTGCACTTTAAAGGTCGTGATAACGGTTCGATTTGTCAACCAAGCTTTTATCTTTGGATATTAGTGTGAAAAACGTGAATGTGAACAAAAACTAATTTGCCAAGTTCAGCAAATTAAAATAGAAGCTGATCAGAAAATTCTTATTTTATATAATTAAGGCAAGTTTAGACCATAAAAACTGTATTTTCAGCCACAACCTTTAAAATGCAGCAAAAACCTGAAACTTTATCAACATGAAGAAATGAAGGTCTCATATGTTCAGAAATGAAAGTATGAACTTTGAGTTTCTCAGACATGAAAACATGTGAGAAATGTTTGTCAACATGTTTAAAAACACAGAAGAAGAAATGTAGTTATTATGGTCACTTGTGTTCAGAACACGCGTGTTCCAAACGGGCCGGATTTTATGGGGCATGCCACAGCCTGCCATGCTGTCCTCTGAGCTAGCTTTGTTAGCGGTACGGTGTCGTGTTGAAACCGTGCCGCTGGACCGGAGCGTATCCTTCCACATGGACTACTTTTTACCAGCACAGCTCAGTTTGAGAACCGCTCATCCAAACAACTTCATACGTGACGCTGNTACTTTTTACCAGCACAGCTCAGTTTGAGAACCGCTCATCCAAACAACTTCATACGTGACGCTGCACGTCCTTGGGTCCTGAGCAGCAAACTTGCTGAGTATCAGCTTCATACGTGTCGGGTTCTAGAGACGTTGGTGCCACATGAGATGACACGTTTACATTTTTATACACAACAAAAACATTTAAATGAGGAAACTTCTGTTCTGTAAATTCTTATGTGAATTTTCTCATTCAGACTTTTCAAATATCAAAAAAATACTCAACATTTAAGACATTCCTGCTCTGGTATTGATATCATATAAAAGATGTATTTAGATTTTTACAGTTTTGCATTGTCGTGGAGCTTGAGGTCATTGAACGCGTCGCAGCAGGCCTGCAGCTGGAAGCCAAAGGCCTGCACGCGGACGAGTCTGCGCGCGTCCGATGCGTCCTGCTGCTGCTGCAGGGACAGAGACGTTTGGTTTAGCAGCATCTGGTTCAGCTGCTGAAGCCTCTCCTGCAGCTCCTGCTTCCTGTGCTGCAGAGCCTCCACTTCCTGCTGCAGAGCCTCCACTTCCTGCTGCGGGCCGGCCTCTCCCTGCTGCAGAGCCTCCACTTCCTGCTGCGGGCCGGCCTCTCCCTGCTGCAGAGCCTCCACTTCCTGCTGCGGGCCGGCCGCTTCCTGCTGCAGAGCCTCCTCTTCCTGCTGCGGGCCGGCCTCTTCTCGCTCCTGTCTGGCTTTCTTCTTCATTCCGGCTTTTTTCACTTTCAGCTTGTAGTTATCACTCCTCTTCATCAGATGAAATGGCTTCCTGCTGCCTGCTGTTTGTAACAGCTTCTGATGATGTCATGGATATAACTTCACTGTGTATTTAGGTTTTTCTGGTGATGTCATGGAAAGTGATGATGTCATCACTGACAGTTACCAATCACAGGCCTTAATTTAGATTTTTTTTATGATGTCACTGGGAAGTGATGATGTATTGCTAACAGTTTGTATGATGTTCTGTGTGGTTGCTATGGTGGTTGCTATGGTGTTTGGATCAGTTACAAGTGTGTGTGTGTGTGTGTGTGAGAGCTGAGTATTTTGTAATTATTCATGCTTAATGGACCAACCAATGATTTTGTGTGTTTGAGCCCAGTAAATACACTCGGCACACATTTGCTGAAACCATTTTCCAAACATAAAACCGTATTTTAGTTTTCCTGTTATTTTTTCAAATCCTCTAATCTTTCAAAACCAAATGTTCAGGTGATAAAACCACCTTAAAATTCAATGTTTCATGCTGACACGCATGTCCGGTTGTGGAAGGCACGGTCGTTTTTAATTTCTCTATAAAATCCGTCTTCTCCTGGGACTATATTTCCCGGCGGAGAGGTACGTTTTTTTTTGTCCGTGTTGGATCGGTTAAATAAAGTTACTTTGACAAAAAATATAATGAATGTTTTGTTCTGATGGATTATTTATCTCAGCACAGTTCAAGTCTTTATAAGTTGATTTTTATGTCGTACTGAAACCAATGTTAGGCTGGAGGGTAGGAAAAACAATAGAGTAGATAACAGAGTATTATAGGATAACAGAGTATTTTTCCGCTGTGGTGTTGCTGCTTTTACATTGATTTATTCATTTCTCAGATGTACAGGTGAGGTAGTAAAGTGTTTCTGCGTGTTTATCTCATAAAAAGCGTCGGAGGGATTCTGCAGCACAGCAGCAGCTGATTTAAGAGGCCGTCTGCAGCACCATGAGGAACACGCTGCCCGCCATCTGCAAATTACAGTCATCAATACTGCAGTTTTATTATCACAGTTATTTGTTGTACTTTCCCCTCAGCGGAGAGGAGGAGGAGGAGGAGGAGGGGGAGGGGGAGGAAGAGGAAGCAAAGGGAAGTGGATGAATAAAACAGTTTGATTTGTCCTGCAGGTTATCTGCTGTCTAAGGTGGAGGAGAAGGTGGGCTCACCTGAGCGGCCCCTGTCTGATCTGGGCCTCATCAGCTACCGTAGCTACTGGAAGGAAGTGCTGCTGCGCTACCTGAACAACTTCCAGGGCAAAGAGATTTCCATCAAAGGTCAGAAACAGTCCAAAACCCCAAAAACCAAGAACCCAAAACCTCAAAGCCCCAAAACTCAAAACTACAAGACCCAAAACCCAAAACCTCGATGCTTAAAACCCCAAAACTTCCAAGAACCCAAAACCTCAAAACCTCAAAACTCAAAACTACAAGACCCAAAACCCAAAACCTCAAAGCCCCAAAATTCAAAACCTCAAAACTTAAAAAACCTGAAAACCCCAAACCCAGATGTCCCTGTTTCCACTTGTAGCAGTTCAGGTGTTTGACCACCAGGTGGCGTAAATCACGGCAGCGTCTGTGAAGCTCCTGAGGAAGAGGAAGACTTTTCTGGACTTCTGTTGAACTTCCTGGCCTTGCAGGTTTGTTTTAGGATCTGTTCTCGTGTAGAAACTCAGCAAGTTAGCGAACGTGACGAAACAATCATATGAAAATAAAGTTTGGAAAAATTTTGTAGAATCAAGATCAAGAATTTTACAAACAAAGAATCTTTTGAAGTGGTATAATTTTCTACGTTTATTGTCTTGATTTTGTTTGAAGATTTGTTTTTCTTTTTTTCTGGAATTGAGAAATTATAAAATTTCCATATTATTTATAATTTTTAATACTTAAATATTTTATATTTTTCATGTGGGTTTTTACAGAGTGACATAATTTCTAAAATCTTTAAAAAAAAAAAGCAGAAACGAAGAGGAAGTGTGGAAGCATTGTGTAACGAGGTCCTGTATCATTGTCCTGATTGGCTGACCTCGGCGGGTTAACGAGCACGGCGAGCGGACAGGAAGTAGAAACGCCTCTCATTTCTCCGCATTCAGCCTGAAACACCGTCAGGTCAACCTCATAACGAGGTCATCCGCTCCTCAGAGACAACGACACGCGGCGTGCGCGGTGGGTAGTTCAGGGGTCGTGGGAGATCAGACCATCAGGAAACAGCAGCGTTGATGAGCACCTACAGTCCTCGCTAATAAATTATGGTCATTTTATGCAAAGAGCCTTTAAATTATTACTCAGACCACAGTTTATGTCCTTTGCACAGATCTGATCACAATCATGACAAAATGTTTTTTTTACTTTACCGCCCTCGCAGCGCGTTTCTTTGCGGAGCTAGATAGCCAGCTAACGATGTCTTATTCTCAGAAAGACAAGGCTTGACCTTTCTTGCACTTCATTGAAAATATCTTGTTGTAAAACTGAAAATAAGAAAAAGAAAAGCACACAGCAGTTGAGCACAAACACAAATATACCATCAGAAAAATGAAAACATTCCTATGTTAGCTTTTGCACAAGTTCCATGCATTAGCCATAAAAGTAATTACAGGCTAACAGCTATATACAGCTAGCACCTCAGAGTACATATACAAACACGATATGAAAGAATGAAGTGAATTAAAACAATTTCTAAAAAATGAACTGTTCTACTGATACAGTTTTAATTACTTACAGACAAATGGTGTCCAAGGCAGAAGCATAATAAGAAGACTAACTGAATATGTCTCGCTGCATGAAAAACTAGCTTGCTACACTTAAAACGTGTACTTTAATGCGTGTAATACCGAAAACGCCCAGTAGGGGGCAACATATACACAGGAATAACATAANGTACTTTAATGCGTGTAATACCGAAAACGCCCAGTAGGGGGCAACATATACACAGGAATAACATAAAATGCTAAAACACTATTCAACTTAAACCTGGCGTTCTTAATGAAGGCAGCACAAAGAGTCTGATCGCCGACGTCCTTCAGACTCAGACTCTTTCTTGTCCACGTGGACAAATTCTGCTGCAGCAACATGAGACAATTAAAAACAATCAAAATTAAAAAAAAAAAAACATTCAAACTGTTTAAAAGGCTCAGTTCACGTTCAACAGCGTGAGTTTAAAAGTTCCACTGCACTTTTAGAGGATTGCATCTGACCTTTGACCTGGTGGAGCAGGTTGACCTCTTGATTTAGTGGATTCTTTGTTAGCATAGATTAGCGTAGCTTTTTTCATCACCTGAGGAGAAAAGATGTCCGACATTGGAGGCCGCTGCTGACCGATCGCAGTTTTTTTCGTTTGAATTTGTCGTCTTCTCTAATAAATGATTTTTATTTTTTTATTTTTATTTTTATTTTTATTTATTTTTTTACAGCTTTTCCTGATTGTTTGAGTATTTCTGTGGAGTTAGGAAGCGTTTCCTTTTCTTTGCTGTTCGTTCTGAAATGACGTTATTTATTCAGATGAAGCAGCAAACAGCAGAAAGTACGACACGTCCTCGCTGTCTTTGTCCTCCTGCAGCCGTGGCGCCGCAGCTTTCTCCACTTCCTGCCAGTCGTTTGGGTTTTAATTGGACGCTTTCAGCTCAGAAATGATTCGATCATTTTCTGCCTCAACAGAGGATTTCTCAGAAAAGACTCTGATTAGTTTCTGAAAACAAATCATCCGGAGACGCGTTCAGGTGACGAGTCCGACGCCGACGATCGCGTGTTTAGTCCGTGATGAAAGAGATGAGAATGTCATGTATGTTTACTTATTAAGGTTTTAGGATTTGAGTCCTAATAGTTCAAAATATTCTGTCCTTCATCCATAATGAAGTTCTGTATTATGGTATTTTAATAAAGGCCGTTAGTAATAGTCACGGTCACAGTTTAATTAAATAGAAAATTTCATTTGCTGTATAATTTTACAAAATTTAATTTTGTCTAATGATAAAATACATACATATACACGTAACTATGAACACATACAAGTAAAGCGTGTAGATGATTCAAATGCTAACAAAATGTAGTTTTATGGTGAGATTTAAATATTTGGATGAAGGAGCTGTAGAGGTCAAAGGTTATTCTGTAGTTTAGGGGCGTGGCAGCGAAAGCTCGCTCGCCCTTTGTCTTTAGTGGAGAGCGAGGAGAAGCTAAAGGACCAAATGTAAAACACGCCAAAACAAGCCAAAGCTCTAAAACACACGTAGCTTCATGAAGCTAAAAGTGGAGTCACGTGACCTGAAGCTGTTGAAAGCTGCAGCATTTAGTTAACAAGACATGAAGTGCATGTATGATGTATGTGATCATATATGACGCATGTACGATGTATGTGATGCATGTAACATGTATGATGTAAGTGTGATGCATGTATGATGTAAATATGATGCATGTTTGATGCATGTATGCATGATGTATGTATACGATGTATGTTGATGCATGTATGATGCACGTATGATGCATGTATGATGTTTGTAAGATGTGTGTATGTTGCACGTATGATGCATGTAGAATGGTTACGTGACAACTAAATCACGCTGACTTCCTGTTTCCTGTCTGGGCAGAGATCAGCCAGGAGACGGCGGTGAACCCGGTGGACATCGTCAGCACGCTGCAGTCGCTCCAGATGCTGAAATACTGGAAGGGAAAACACCTGGTGTTAAAGCGGCAGGTAGGAAACGCCTCTTTAAAGGACCACACCGGTGATTTTACACGTTAAACTCAGTAAATAAACCACCAGTATGGTCCTTTAATGTCCTTTTCAACAGGAGCTTGTCAGGAAGCTTTGGAGGAACTTTATTTGGTCTGTTTGTTATTTCCTCCCGTGGAGAAAACTGAAGTTTATTTTCTGAACTGAACAGGAAGTAGCGGATTTGAGCTTTTTACGTTTTTTTTTTTTTGTCTTCACAATAAGACGCTTTTTCGTCCTGCAGGACCTGATCGACGACTGGAAGGCCAAAGACACCAAACGCGGCAGCAGCAAGACCATCGACCCCTCAGCCTTAAAATGGACGCCACCTAAAGGGACGTAGAGCCACTTCCTGTGCACTGAAAACTTAAAACACACACACACACACACACACTGACCTTGAACCTAAACTCTCACACGTCTCTGAGTTCAACCCTCGCCGTCGTAATTCACTTCAGTCAGCATAAAGCGTTCCAGCGTTCTGACACGTCTGTACGCGGCGCTGAAACAAAACGAAACGCCACAAAATTTGCGATCCACACAAATAAAAGCACTAAAACAACAAAATGATGAGATCACGTGACCACCGTCAGCGACGTCTGATCGCCGACTCCTCCGTTCGACCTCATCCGTCATGTGAAAAGCCTAATTGCAGGTATTACTCTGCCTATGAGCAGACAGGTGATTAGTCCAGATCACCAGACCGGCTCGCTAATCTAATCAGTTGGATTGGCGGCCTGACAGGCGGCGGCGGCGGCGTGTTGACTCACAGACGCTGAATAGCCAGCCGACATTAAACAGCACGAGAGCCGCGAACAAAACGCATCACCACTCTAAGAATAGGAGCCCGCAGGTCACATGACCTCCAACGACACACGAAAAGAATCAATAGATGCTCTGCAGCCTGAAGTCACTTTGTTATTTTCCATTAAATTTGTCTTTTATTTTGTTAATAAATAAAAATCGGTCACTAGGCAACACGACTATCAGGAAGATCTGGACATTTCTGATCAAAATAAGCCTCAAACAGGAAGTGTGTGAAGGATCAAAAATATGAATTTATATATGTTGTTATATATGCAAACAGAAAATATTCAAAAATAACATCAAAATTGCTAAAGGAACTGTGAATTAAAGGAGCATACCAGTGATTTGTCATGTTTGAGCCAATTAAATGCAACCCGCATACACGTCACGTTACTGAAAACCAAACCGTATTTTAGGTTTCATTGAATTGATTAAATACAGAAACTTTAACAAAAAAGCTTTAATAGACGTCGTGTTTGCTGTGATGTGTTATTTATCTCAGCACGTTTCACTGTATAAAGTAACATAACGTTTGTCGGTTGTATTTATTGGGCTCAAACATGTGAAATCATCGGTATGGTCCTTTAATCATCTCATTTATCTGATGTGTGATTTCTACTCGACTGTAACTACACACACATTTGTTGCGTTAGCGGTTAGCATGTTGCTTTTCTAATCACTTGCATAGTTTACGTTAATCTGGAGGATCTGGACCGTTTCCACCAGGGGGCGGGATGCTAGCTACGCAGAGATGCTAAGCAGAGATGCTAAGTAAGATGCTAAGCAGAGATGCTGTGCAGAGATGCTAAGTAATATGCTAAGCAGAGATGCTATGCAGAGATGCTACGTAGAGATGCTAAGCAGAGATGCTAAGCAGAGATGCTAAGTAAGATGCTAAGCAGAGATGCGGTAAGTAAGNAGATGCTAAGCAGAGATGCTAAGCAGAGATGCTAAGTAAGATGCTAAGCAGAGATGCGGTAAGTAAGATGCTAAGCAGAGATGCTATGCAGAGATGCTAAGTAATATGCTAAGCAGAGATGCTATGCAGAGATGCTACACAGAAATGCTACGCAGAGATGCTACGTAGAGATGCTAAGTAAGATGCTATGCAGAGATGCTAAGTAAGATGCTACACAGAGACGCTACACAGAGATGCTAAGCAGAGATGCTAAGTAAGATGCTAAGCAGAGATGCTACACAGAGATGCTAAGCAGATATGCTACACAGAGATGGTAAGTAAGATGCTAAGCAGAGGTTTCCGTCCTCCAGACTTTCAGCCATGTTGTTTGTCGCCATGCTGTTGACATCACGTGGTTAAAAGTTAAACAAGCGCCGCTTGGTTTTTGTTGATATTGCATATTATAAACGTGTGGCATCATCTCGTGTGAACACGCACAGCCAACGCTGCAAATGAACGCAGGATCCACGCGTGCGTCGTTAGCGTCGGGTAGAATTCAGCGTTTGAAGTGATTCTTCCTGGTTTTCCCAGTGAACGGCGGCGTGTTTGAACTCAGAGCCACACGACATCCAGCAAACATGTCACAGTGTTTACTCGTCTTCATCATCGGTTAGCGAGGAAGCTAAAGCTGCTTTCAGCCACAAGACTTCCTGCTGGTTTGATTCCATAAAGAGAAGCAGCAGCTCAGAATGTAAAGTCTGTTTTTCTTTACGTTATTTTATACTTTTTCTACCTCTGAGGTTTTACCACTGTATGAACGCTTCAGCAGCCGCTCTGTGTCAACACGTGAACACGCGTCGCTACGCTCCCTTCCTAAACTAGGATTTATCCTCCCATATTCTGTTTATAACCTTTGAACTGGGTTCGCTGCATCGCAGATGAATTCTGGAGGAATGTTTATGTTGTCGGACTAACTTCCTGTGAGTACACATGTACATATGAACATGTATGTAGATTTTAATTTGACTGGAAGAAGAGGAATCCACAGCAGAACTAATTTATAGTTTGGGGATTTACAGGATCTGACTTTATCACAACATGTTTAGTTTAAAGGAGCATACTGGTGATTTTGTATGTTTGAGCCCAATAAATACAACCTACATACGTGTTATGTTACTGACAAACATTTTCCAAAACATAAAACCATATTTTAGTTTTTATGTTGGTTTTCAAATCTTCTACCTTTAAAAATCAAATGTTCAGGTGAGACAAACATCTTAAACGCACGATTGTAGAACACGGTCATTTAAATTTCTCTGTAAAAGCCGAATTCTCCTGGGACTATATTTCCTGGCGGAGAAATAAATTTTCTTCCTTCCAGCTCCGTGTTAGAAGAGTTAAATAAAGTTACTCTAGGTAAAAAAAAAACAAAAACAGACGTGTTGTTCTCTGTGAAGGTTATTTATCTCAGCATGCTTTAAGTCTCTACGAGTTGATTTTTGTGTCGCACTGAACATGAATGAAACCAATGACAGTCTGGAAGGTAGGAAAAACAATTCTAATATTTATGGGTCCAGTTGTATGTTTTGCAAAATGGTTACCAGTAATGTAACATGTATGCAAGTTGTGTTCTTTTGGTGGTTTTGCATGTTTGGGCTCAAACATGCAAAACCACCAGTATGGCCCTTTAAAAAGAAGATGGAAAGAGGCAAACATGAAAACAGAGTTTAGAGTCGTTTCTGTTTGTTTGTTCTAAGATTCACATTTTTGGATTAAATCAGTTTCATCATCTGAATAAGTTTACTTTGTTTGTTTTGTAGCTTTTGGGAATTTTCAAATCTTAATTTACAAAGTCTAAAGACACGTTACCTTGACAACGTTAGGATTGCTTCATTGCCTTCGTCGCCGTTACGTTGAGGATCGTCGTTTCTATGTTTTTGTATGTTTTCTTTTTACTGTCTGTGGATTTCTAACAGTTTTTCTTTTCTTTCCTGTGGTTGATTTGGTTCTTGTTAAATGTGATGATTCTGACATGTTATGACTCAAAATCAATATATTTAATCAATATATTTAACAGGTTGTGCATTTCAAATGATTACATTTAGATGTTAAGCAACAGTTCTCAATTAAAAACTTAATAAATCACAACTGACTGTAAGGACTCGTGATTGTTTAGATCTGGACTTTAACCAAAATAGATGGTATGATGACCTGCAGGGGGCGCTGTCCACGTTCATACAAAAAATCACTGGTACGGACCTTTTACTGAACAGCTGCTGTTTATATTTATATAGGAAATTACCAGTATGGTCCTTTAACAGAACAGGCTATGGTTCATGTTCATACAGAAAATCACTGGTATGGTCCTTTAACCAAACATGCTGTTCATATTCATACAGAAAATCACAGGTATGGTCCTTTAACCAAACATGCTGTTCATATTTATACAGAAAGTCACAGATATGGTCCTTTAACCAAACATGCTGTTCATATTTATACAGAAAATCACAGGTATGGTCCTTTAACCAAACATGCTGTTCATATTTATACAGAAA
>VXCM01005937.1:17934-33526 GCA_014773175.1 Lucifuga dentata
TAAAAAAAAAAAAGAAAAAAAATAATAATCTAATGTTGATTCCAGGAATATTAAAAAATCTCAAAACTGGACGGAATTTTAAAAATTCTTGCAAGATTTAGTGACAAAGAAAAAATTACAAAAAAATGACTTAAAGTTGTTTTTATGAAACTAATTTTCTTCTCATCCGACACGTTTAACCTCAAACTTATAGAAAATAAAACATGATACAGACAATAAACAGTAAAATAGACCGAAATGATCCAATCAAATCTGATATGAAAATAAAGTTTACCTGCTAAGCTCCGCCTTCTTCCCATCAGACCAACAAACGCCTCGCCTTTATTCCCTGATGAAGAGAAACAGAAAATTAATTTTAAAAAATAACAATAATCATAATAAATAAATTGGTTTTATGAATAAACTCACGTTTCCTGCCTCGTCTCGCCGGCTGAGAGTCTGAAACGGAGAATAAAGAATAAATAAAAGAATAAAAATAAAGAATAAAACAAATGTCGTCAGTAAAATATGACAGAAAAGTCCTGCAGGAACATCAAAGCCCTTTTATTTATTTACTCTGACATGTTTGTTTATTTTTACAAAGTCAAAAATCTAAATTCAACATGAAAATATTTTCCATTTTTATCTCAAACAGTCACATTTATCTCCAATAGTTTGTTTATTGTTTACATTTCTGCTTTTTTATTGACGGCAGCAATTTCAAACATTTTGGCGATTTTATTTACATAATGTGTTTATTTTTGTTTATGTATGTATTTAGTTTGTTATTTATTTGTCAAATAATTTATCCTCTTTCCAAACCTTGCTTGTTGGTGTGTTGTTTGTTTGTTTGTGTGTTGTTTGTTTGTTTGATTGATTGATTGGTTGATTGATTGATTGATTAATTACTGGAGCTTCTTCCCATCAGGCCGTGGAACTGCTGTGATGTGGAGCGTTTGATGAGGTCTGAAAGCTGGACGGAGATTCCTCTTTCCACCGGGAAATCCTGCACACACACACACACACACACACACACACACACACACAAACGCAGCAGCTCAGAGAGTTTATTATTCCTCTGTTTTATTCATCATCTCACCAATACAACATCTGATCAATATTATGGATCTGGATCAATATGTGGTTAAATTGTTGTCTGGAAATATCCTGTTTTACAAAGTTAAAGGAAGTGAGGAAGTCCTGAATCTGGATCAGGATCCAGATTGAGATTCAGATCAAATCTGCTCAATTTTTCCTTTTCCAAATAATAATTAATAATTTTTAAGATTTTCTAGAATTTTCTGTCTGTTACTTTTTGAAAGATTCTGCTGAAAATCTGACACGATTCTCAAAAGTAAAACATCAGGAAAAAAAAAAAAATCTACAGGATTCTCCGACACGATTCCATCTGTGATTTTTTATGAATATTTATGATCGAATCACTTTGTAAACGTCATTTTAAAAAAACAGTTTTTGAATTTTTTCCCTTTCTTTGTACAGAATTTTAAGAATTTCTTTCACTTTATTAATTTGTCATCGATCATTAATTTTGGATTTATTTTTAAAGGTTTTGTAAAGATTTTTGTTTTTCAGATAAGTTTTCCTTTAACAAAAATTTTCAGGAAACAGGAAGTAAAACTGTCAGGTTTATCAGAAATTAATTTTTGACAGAGCTGATTTTTAGGTGATAAAAGCCAAAATTCAATTTAAAAAAATTAAATTTCAAAACCAATTTAAACTCCAGACAGTAGAAATCAGATCATTTAGGATGTCGATCGGAGCCAGAACCTGTAGAATCCTGCTCCAGGTTTTGGTTTTACCTGCCAGTCCTCCACCGTCCACACATCCCTGTCCTCGCCAGACACCGGAGACCCCAGCGAGCCCAGAACGTCGACCAGCATGAAGACCAGCAGCAGGACCGCAAACTTCCAGACCTCCATTATGAAAATAAGCTGCTGGAGTCAAAGGAGGAGAGGAAAACCAGATTCCAGAATCCAGATCCGGATCATAAAGATCTAAATGATCCAGAACCAGAATCAAACTCTGACACTCTAAAAGACTCAGAACAGCTTTTATATACATGAACTCCTCCCTCCCTCCCTCTCTCTCTCTCTCTTTCTGTCCTCTCTTGTCTCTCTCCTCTCTTCTCTCTCCCTCCCTCTCTCCTCTCTCTCTCTCTCTCTTCTCTCTCCTCTCTTCTCTCTCCCTCCCTCTCTCCTCTCTCTCTCTCTCTCTCCCTCTCTCTCTCTCTCTCTCTCTGACTCACACTGAGTAAACATCTCTGATAAACTCTGATTGATGGAAGTGCTGATCTGTTTCTTTCTGTGATAATTGATAATCAGTTTGTCTGTATGATTAATAAACTCGTGCAGGTGGAGAAAATGAATGAATGGAGGCGGAGCTTAATGTAGCGACGACGGTGATGATGTAAAATATAATGAGATCATTTATTCAAACACGATGTCACTGCTTTCTCTCCCGCTGTTAGTGTGTGTGTGTTGTTTGTGTGTGTGTGTGTGTGTGTGTGTGTGTGTGTGTGTGTGTGCCAACTGAAAACCATTTTCAAAACCTTAAAAATGTATTTTAGTTTTCATGTTATTTTACCAAATAATATTTGATTGGACTCGAACATGTAAAACCACCGGTATGGTCCTTTAAGTTTGATAAGATGACAGGTAAAAGCAGAGATAATTTTTTGTAACAAGCTGAAAAGAACATGAACATCCAGACTTTCTGCTTCTGTTAAAAGCAGATTTTCCTGTTTAAATAAAGTCTTAAAAATCCTTAAAAAGTTTCTGATGTTTGCTGCTCGTTAAAATCTGCTGCTGCTGCTGAGAGGAACGTCAGGAATGTTAGGAAAGTCAGGAACGTTAGGAAGCATCAGGAATGTTAGGAAGCATCAGGAACATTAGGAAGCTTCAGGAACATTAGGAAGCATCAGGAACGTTAGGAAGCATCAGAAATGTTAGGAAGCATCAGGAACGTTAGGAAGCATCAGGAATTTGGGAAGCATCAGGAACGTTAGGAATGTCAGGAAGCATCAGGAACGTCAGGAAGCATCAGGAACATTAGGAAGCATCAGAAATGTTAGGAAGCATCAGGAACGTTAGGAAGCATCAGGAATGTTAGGAAGCATCAGGAACGTTAGGAAGCATCAGGAATGTTGGGAAGCATCAGGAACGTTAGGAATGTCAGGAAGCATCAGGAATGTTAGGAAGCATCTGGAATGTCAGGAAGCATCAGGAGTGTTATGAAGCATCAGGAATGTTGGGAAGCATCAGGAACATCAGGAAGCATCAGGAACGTTAGGAAGCATCAGGAATGTTAGGAAGCATCAGGAACGTTAGGAAGCATCAGGAACATTAGGAAGCATCAGAAATGTTAGGAAGCATCAGGAACGTTAGGAAGCATCAGGGATGTTAGGAAGCATCAGGAATGTTAGGAAGCATCAGGAACGTTAGGAAGCATCAGGAATGTTGGGAAGCATCAGGAACGTTAGGAATGTCAGGAAGCATCAGGAATGTTAGGAAGCATCTGGAATGTCAGGAAGCATCAGGAGTGTTATGAAGCATCAGGAATGTTGGGAAGCATCAGGAACATCAGGAAGCATCAGGAACGTTAGGAAGCATCAGGAATGTTAGGAAGATCAGGAACGTTAGGAAGCATCAGGAATGTCGGGAAGCATCAGGAACGTTAGGAAGCATCAGGAAGGTTAGGAAGCATCAGGAATGTCGGGAAGCATCAGGAACGTTAGGAAGCTTCAGGAATGTTAGGAAGCATCAGGAATGTCGGGAAGCATCAGGAACGTTAGGAAGCATCAGGAATGTCAGGAAGCATCAGGAATGTCGGGAAGCATCAGGAACGTTAGGAAGCATCAGGAATGTTAGGAAGCATCAGGAATGTCGGGAAGCATCAGGAACGTTAGGAAGCATCAGGAATGTCAGGAAGCATCAGGAATGTCGGGAAGCATCAGGAACGTTAGGAAGCATCAGGAATGTTAGGAAGCATCAGGAATGTCAGGAAGCATCAGGAACAACAGGAAGCATCAGGAAAGTTAGGAAGCATCAGGAATGTCAGGAAGCATCAGGAACGTCAGGAACATTAGGAATGTCATGAACGTTAGGAAGCATCAGGAACGTTAGGAACATCAGGAAAGATGAGGAAGCATCAAAAACTGCTCAGAGTCACAGCCTGGAGACACTTCCTGTTTGTTTGTTAGCACGACGTCTACAACGAGCTACAGCTTCCTGTCTTCATTTAGGATTTTCAAACCTGTGCAATGCTTTAAAGGAGCATGCTGGTGATTTTACGTTTGATCAGAATAAATACAACCTGCATACACGTTTTGTTACTGCCAGCCGTGTTCCTAAACATACTACTGCAGCAGTAAATATTACAATTGTTTTTCCTACTTTCCAGACTGTCCTTGGTTTCAGTTCCAGTACGACATAAAAATCAACGTGTAGAGACGTGAAACGAGCTGAGATAAATAATCATCACAGAGAACAAAACATCCATTAAAGTTTTTGTCAAAGTAACTTTATTTAACTGTTTTAACTTCTTTATTTAACTGAGCTGCACAGAAGAAAATATATGCCTCCGCCACGGAATATAGTCCCAGGAGAAAACAACTTTTACCAAGAAATTAACTCAGCCATCTCTGCTGACACGAAGGTTCAGGCCTGCAGGTGAAAGATTAAATTTTAAGGTGTGTGCATCATCTCAATGCTTTATTTTGAAAGATTAGGAGATTCAGGAAAATAACAGGAAAACTAAAATACAGTTTTATGTTTTGGAAAATGTTTGTCAGTAACATAACATATCTTTGGGTTGTATTTATCAGGAAATCACTGGTATGGTCCTTTACTTTACGGATCCTTTATTATAGAATGTTTGTCCAAATGTCCATCAGGAAGTATTTTGCTCTTCTTGGAGACGCAAAGGTTCATCTGAGGTCGTTGTAGCGTCAATATGAAACGTCCTTCTGCTGATTTCATTTCATTCTCTTTGTTTTTTAAATGATGATGATGATGATGATGATAAATGTTTGAATAATCAGAAAAGTCTCACTGAGAGCTTCTAAACTCAGATCCCTGATGTTTGACGGTCAAAGCATCTCGTCCTGAAGCTCAAATGAACGATTACATGACTCAGCGCTCGCCACGGTAGGATGGACGAACATAACGAGGTCACGGCGGGGGATTTTCCTCCCGCGTCACGTCAACACAGGTGGTTTGTCCGTGTTATTCCAGGTGGCTGATTATCACAATGATCACTTTACGACTCTAAACGTCTGATCTCTGTCGCTTTTCTCTTTTTCCCTCCAGTTTTGGAATGACAGCGTCTCTCTGGCTCCCTCTGCTGGTCACTGATGGCCGTGAACACGCGACAACGTGGCGACGCATTTTCACAAAAACATGAAATTTATGCACGTGTGTTCTTTTCTGCAGGGGTTTCGTTCACTTATCACACAGCTTCATGCATTAGCTTGAAGCTAACACAAGGTTAGCTAATGCTACATGACTTCCTGGTTAGCACCATGCAGTAGTGCGCGCTCACCAGAAAGGAGTGCGGCGTGTGTGAGGAGCGTGAAAGAATGTGAGGAGTGTTCGTGTGTGTGTGTGTGTGTGTGTATGTGTAGTTTATCTGGTTTCTGTTTTTCGCCCTGAGCTGCTGAATCTGTATCGTATTAATTTGCGCCATATGTTACTGGTCTCCATGGCAACGCCTCCTGCTGAGCAGCAGCACTACAGGTAATCCAGGTAATAAACATGAATTGATGCTTCCTCCACTTCATAATTAGATCCCTCCATCATCTGTGTGTGTGTGTGTGTGCATGTGTGGGTTTGTGTCCGTGTGTATATTGTGTGTGTGAGTGTGTGGGTTTGTGTGTGTGTGTGTGCATGTGTGGGTTTGTGTGTATGTGTGTGTGTGTGTGTGTGTGTANGTTTGTGTGTGTGTGTGTGCATGTGTGGGTTTGTGTGTATGTGTGTGTGTGTGTGTGTGTGTAGGTTTGTGTGTGTGCACACATCTGTGTGTCTGTGTATGTGTGTGTATGTGGTTTGTGTATGTGTGTGTGGGGGGGGTTTGTGTGCGTGTGTGCACGCGCATCTGCATCTGTGTCTTTGAGTGTGTGTGTGTGTGTGTGTAGCAGTAGAAGTCTAAAATCCTTTGCATGAGTAAAAGTAGAAACTTTACATTTGATAAGTACTGCATTCCATGTAAAAGTACTAAGTACTGCATTCATGACTTTAAACTGAAGTAACTGTAAAAAGTAAAAGTACTCAAAGAAAAAAAAAGAAGTTTTCTCTTCATTAAAAAAATGAGCGTCTTCAGTTTTTAATGTTTTCAGATCAACTAAAGACAAAAACAAGGAAGGAAGGAAGGAAGGAAGGAAGGAAGGAAGAAAGAAGGAAGGAAGGAAGGAACAAAAAATGAAAGAAATAGGAAAGAAGGAAAAATACTGCAAAGAAAAAGATGGGGAAATGACAGAATTAAAGGAGGAGAGAAATAGTGGAAGAAGGTTTTAAGAAAATGGATGGAAAGAAAGAAAGGAAAAATAAGACTGACAGAAAAAAAGAAAAGAAAAAGAAAGATTCAAAAATGAAAAAGTCTAATTAGCTAAAAAAAAAATGTTACTGTTCATTACAGGAAAAGACGAACGTATCTAATTTTTGTGTATTTGTATGTATTTTTGTGTGTTTGTGTGTTTTTGTGTATTTTTGTGTGTTTTTGTGTATTTGTATGTATTTTTGTGTGTTTATGTATTTTTGTGTATTTTTGTGTATTTTCCTTTTCAGAGACTTTTTATTTCTGACGTGATTTTAACTTATTTGTTTAAGTGAAAGTTTTTACGCAGAAAATTAAAGACAAATTCAATGAACAGTGAAGTTTTAAGTCTGCAGAGTTTTTTCTGTCACGCGTGAGGAGTTATTATACAGGATGAAGTGATGAAGAATATTCAGACTGGACAGGAAGTGAGTTTATTTGGGAACATCAGGTGATCAATGAATTGATTATTAATCAAACCAACACACAAAAACACACACAGCTGTGTTAACAAAAGGAGAGATGATGGAGCGAGGGATGACGGAGGGTATGAACACACACACACACACACACACATGAATGATGCTTTGACCTCATAAATGAATCATGTCTAACTGAATAAATTAATAAATTCTATCTGATTCTTTTTCCAGTTTTTCTCCTTAATTTAGATTTAATTTCTACTTCAAATCTCTGTAAACTTTTCATATTCCAGCTTGTTCAGGAATAAATCAGAAAAACATCCTAAATGCCAAAATCTCTCTTTTCTCTTCAGTCTGCTCCACCTTCATGATGAAGACTTTTCATAACTTTTATATTCGCTTTAACAACTTTGAGTCATTTTCTACATTTTGACAGAGAGAATAGATGTCAAATTTTAATCCAGTTAAGTGAAGAAACTTTTATGTCTGTTTCATTTTTTCATTCCAAAATCTCCAAAACTGGAGATACAATTTTTTTTTTTTTTTAGCATATTGTGGATTTATCTACACATTTATTGATTTATCAGTTATTAGTTTTATTAATGTTTATAATTTAATTTAAACAGTCTTGAAAGATTAACTTTACTTTCGATACGAAAGTAAATATTATATATTTTTCAACCTGTTTGTTAGTTTGTTTTCTCTATGTAAGAACACAGCTGCTTTTCAGAGCTTAGGTACCACAGCGCCCTCTGGTGGCCATTTCTGTCATCTGCCATCCAGCCACTGTAAGTCCGTTGAAAAAAGAAATTTATTAAAGGCTTGATTTAAAAAAAAAAAAAAGGNAAAAAAAAAAAAAAGGAAAGAAAGTAAACGGAGAAAAAAAAGCGAGAAAGGAAGAAGGAACAAAGCAGAAAAATTAAAGATCAAACTTTACTTTACCCACGATGAAATTTAACTGGAATTTTACTTGTAATTTTTGACGGATCTTAAATTCAGTCTAAACAATTAAACTAAAAAATACATAAATAAATCAAATTTCGTACAAGAATTCCTGAAATGCTTGTTTGTTGTTGGGATTTATGAATAAAGACCAAACAGTGTAATACTTGAAAATGATGAAAGTTAAGTGATGCAATGCTCGGAATGACGTAATGTTTCGCACGGACATCTATCAGAGCAGGACCGCTTCCGGCCCTCTGAACTTTTTGGACTTGCACAGCAGAGTTACGTGTTTTTTTTCGTGTTGCTCCGTGTGAAAAAACGAATTCTGAGTTTGAATTTTTTGTTCTTGTCGGTGAATTATCGAGAAGATTTGTTTGATTATCGGCGGAAGAAGGAAGGTTTACAGAGAATAAGACAAGTGTAACTTTTACCTTTTCTTTTCTTTTTTTTATATGGCGTGTGAAGGAAACGGAATCTCAGGTGAGTTTAACGATAAACTTCTTAAAGTTCTTTTACACATCAGTAAAGTTTTTATTTGATATAATTCAGTTTATTCCTCCTTGCTAACACTGCGTTTGAATTCCGCTGCTGATAAATGTCTTAAAGTTGTTTTTAGTCAGTAAATCCTATAAATACTTCTCCTTTATGTGTTATAACCGTCTGAAACCTAAAGTTGTTTTTGTAATTTTATTTTTGTTAAATTTGTCACTGTAAAAAATAAATCCGTTACTAGACATAATCACACATTTTGGCTCATAAAATCTAACAAACTTACAGAAAATCCTTTAAAAATTTAAAATAAATATATGAGAAGAAGTTTGAGAAAACAGTTGTTTATTGTCTACTGGATTTTAGAAAATTCTAAAAGTTATATAAGAATTCTAGAAGAAGTTAAAAGAACAACTCCCAAAAAATAAAATAAAATAAAATAGTATTAAAAATCAAACAGAAAAAAACTTCTAAAAAAAAATGGATTGATTGATTCCAGAAAACTTGAAAAACCGGAAGACTTTTTTTTTTAGACTTTGACCCATTTTAGATGAAGTTTTTCACACCAAACATCAAAAACATCGTATTTTTTTTAAATTGTTGTAATTTTTGTTGTTTTTTTGTTGACAGATGAAAGAATCGGAGAAGCTTTGATCAAAGAGTAAGTTTCATTTTCATTTTCATCTGAAGTTATTCTTTAATGAAATCAGAGCTGATATGAAATTATTTTCAGCTTTAATTTAAGTGTGAGCATCAAAAACTTATGATGTGCCTGTTGTCATGACGACCATAGTTGTTATTTTTTCACGTTGTAAAGGCAGATGTTTAGGATTTAACATGTTTTGACTTCTCAGACGTCTCATGGGTGGTTAGTTTTATGTTTGTGTTACAGTAAATGTTCCAGGAAGTCACATGTTATAAACTGAGTAAACATTCGACAGTTTACAGGAAACGCCCTCAGACATCAGACCATCAGACGTCAGAATTCAAATGAAAACATGTAAATCTGAGTTCTGAAGGTCTTGATGCTGTAAAAAGTTTATTTACAGGAAAACAGAAACTTCCTGCAGATTTAATTTCCATCGTTTGTAAAATAAGTTTAAAGTTACTGAAAGTTACTTCATATTTAACAGAGCGTCACCTGAACGCAACGTGGTGATTTTTGGTGGATTGTGGTGATTTGTTTCTTAATGCTGTCACCTGTTGCAACTCAGAAAATTCCACGTGAATTATCCTGAGTTCTGATCTAAGCGTGTTCCAGTCTTCTGGAAAAACACGGAAATCAGAAAGTTCCAAACGTGCAGAGGATTCATACAAATTAGTTTTGCACAATTAGTGAAAATTACAGTAAAATCAAGTTTTATCAACTCAGAATGATGCAGAGAGAAATCTGACGCTCCGCCATGTCGTCGTCACATCAGGCGTGTTTATGCTGTTCAAAACATGCGTGTTCGGAACGTGCTGGACTTTATGGTGCACCGCAGCCTGCCATCATGTAGTTCTACACGTCCTCTGAGCTAGCTTTGTTAGCTGTGACCGTGGACCGGAGCGTATCCTGCCACGCGGACTACTTTTTACCAGCGCAGCTCAGTTTGAGAACCGCTCATCCAAACAACTTCATACGTGATGCTGCACGTCCTGAGCAACAAACCTGGCATCAGCTTCATACGTGACGGGTTCTCATGTCGTTATCATAGGTAATTCCGGCCAGGTGGATCTCGCCTAATTTTCCATCTGGGAATTCCACGTTGAATCACTGTCGCACTTTTCCGTGTCGCGTCTCGGCTTTTTCAGAGTTCCAGGTTTCAGAAACTTCCTGTTTGGCCAATCAGAACACTGCTAAGTTTTGATGATCTTCGTCTTCAGGGTCATAGAGGCGGAGCTGAGGGAGGTGCCTTCAGAGGAAGTCCCGCCCCTCATTCCGCTCGCCGTGCTGGTCAAATCTGAGCAGGAGCAGAAGATCGTGACCCAGCTGGGCAACATGGTCCGAATCATCGGGGACAGAGTCCGAGACGACAAGGAGTTCCAGGAGTGAGTCTCAAAACCTTTTCTCCTGTCGGCTTTTAACGCCACTTTACAGACGATAAGAAAAGACGGACGATGGACGGAGGTGAGGACCAGCTGGACCTCCTGAGTTTGTTTGCTGCAGCGCCCTCTGCAGGCCGTTTAGCAGGTTTTATAATCACACTGACTGACGTGACCTGATACATGATTAAATCTTTGATTGTATGTTTGATCCAACATGGAACATGAAGACTCTGTCCCTGTCCGTCCTCTGCTGGTATTTATCTTATTTATAGGACAAAAATCTGATTCATTTACAAAAAACAGACTTTCTGAAAAGTCGAAGTTACAGAGCAGCACTGTCCTCTCTCTCTGTCCTCTCACTCTGTCCTCTCACTCTGTCCTCTGTCTCTGTCCTCTGTCTCTCTCTTGCTGTCTCATATTGTCTCTTTTTGCACGAGAAACAGGAAGTCCTCACGATTATTAACATGTTTGAACCTCTGAAACATCCTCATGACATTTCATGCGTGTGTTGTGTCCCGTGTCGTCTGTCCCGTGTCGTCTGTCCTGTGTCCTCTGTCCATCTCTGTCCAGCGCGATAGACGGCATTGCTCTTTGCTCGGACTCCAAGTCGGAGCGGTTCCTGCAGGTTGTGAACCGTGTGTTTGAGCATGGGATCACCTGGGAGAGGATCGCCGTGCTGTTCTACGTGGCCGGCAGGATGGCCGTCAGGGTGCGTGTGCTTCTCAACACGCTACTTTACCGTCAAACCTTCAATTTATTTTACTGTTTAGAAAAAAACATATATTTATATACACATACATACATTAATAAATACAATGTGTGTGTGTATATAAATTTGTATATACACACACACATACATTGTATTTATTAATGTATGTGTATATATACACACACATACATACATTAATAAATACAATGTGTGTGTGTGTGTATATATGTATACTGTATATGTATATATATTTTTATATGCATTCGTTGTATTTATTGATGTATGTATGTGTATATAAATATATGTCTATATATATATATATACACACACACACACATACATTGTATTTATTAATGTCAGTATTCAGCTCACATATCAATATTATTCAAAAACTCTGATATCTGTCAATGATCAATTTAGAAATGTAAAAAGTAACTGTGTGTGTGTGTGTGTGTGTGTGTGTCAGATGGTGGAGGCTCACCTCCCTCGCTNTAAAAAGTAACTGTGTGTGTGTGTGTGTGTGTGTGTGTCAGATGGTGGAGGCTCACCTCCCTCGCTCCGTCATGGAGATCCTCAGATGGACTGTAGAGTTCTTCAAAAATAATCTGCTGAAGTGGATTCATGATCACGGAGGATGGGTACGTTCTAACATACAACACGCTAAGCTGACACAGAAACACGTTTGTTCTTCGTTACTGAGTCTCTCTCTCTCTGTCAGATTAACAGTTTTTCGGAGTTGGCTCAGACCTCTGTGCGTCAGGTTTCCTCTTTGAATGCTCACGTCTCCAGCATCATCATCATCTTCATCGCTGGCGTGGCTCTGGGGAGCCTGCTTAGCTTCAAGCTGGCCAGAAACTGCTGAGACACACACACACACACACACACACACACGNGCTTAGCTTCAAGCTGGCCAGAAACTGCTGAGACACACACACACACACACACACACACACGCACTCCAGCTGCAGGTTAAATTAGTGTGTTGTTTAACATGTGACATGTTCTTATTGATAAATCATGATGTCATGTGATTGACGTCTGAGTCTATGCAGATTACCAGATCCTGTAAAACCTGATCACATGTTACCAAAGATCATTCATAACTCATCAATACCTTCATCACTGGTGCCTTTGATGTTAAAATGTGCTGCAGCGCCGCCTGTGGCTGAACGTGGTAATGACGGTACGATGACACGCTGAAGCGTGTTGCGTTCAGGTTCTGGACTACGTGCCGCCTATGCTGAGATTACACAGTCTAAAACTGATGGTGCATTCAGGTGCTCTTCCTTATCTAGTAAAGTCAAATACTTCAGATTTTCTACGCAGGGCGCTGTCCTCAAACATAGCAGCAGTCAGTCGCTTTGATGACATCATCATCAGGTGACAGGAAGTAAACCTTCTGAAGACGTACAGAGACTTTATGTCTGGTTTTATCCAGCTGCACCAACGCAGAGCGTTTTAGGCCGATAAAATACAAATTTCAAACCCTGAAATTCACCAGAAATTAAATAATAATAGTTTGATCAGGAATAATTATGATCAAATATAAATAAATTTGGCCTATGAACATCAGGCTGAGATGCTGATTTAATTGCGATAAGCAGATGTCGCATTTCTGACGTATCGCTAAAACACAGAAGCTGCAAAGTTATGAGCTCTTCAGCAGTCATTATCAATTAACCGATCAATTATTTTTCATTGTTAATTGTATAAATATCAAAGAAATAATGTCAGAGCTCAGAGTGGCGTCTTCAAAACTAAAATAAAACCCAAAACGGTTCAGTTTACAGCAACGTGAAACAGAAAACGTTTAGAGACAGAAAATAATTGGGCTTTTTAATTGATAATGACTGAAATGATTCATTGATAATTAGAAGGATTAATTAATGTTTATTATATTACTTTGTGTGATGTAACTTCCTGTCGCTCTGATCAGCTGCATGAAGCTCTTTGTTGCTATGCCAACAAGGCGGCTGGTTGGTCGACTCTGCACTGTAAATGAATTATGTGATGTTGGAGATATTTTTTATGGCAGATGGAATTCTTGTGTCTTAAGAATTACATTCATATGCTAATTAGCATTAGCAGCGCTTCATGTTCATTGGTTACATTTTGTGCCAAATCAGGAAACAGGAAAGAGCATCAGAGAGCGATTAGTTTCTGAGTCAGAGCAACTCAGGTCAGCATCCATGTCCTTTAAAAAAAAATCCAGAAAATTTAGAGTTTTTTTTTTTTTTTTNGTTTTTTTTTTTTTTTTTCAGAAGGGTTCTACCTCTAGAAAAAATAATCTAGACTCTAAACAATCCGTCCGCACTTAGTTCCAAGGTGATTAAAAAATCTGGATATGACAGAATTCTTCACTATAGATGATTTTTTTTTTTTTTATTTATATTCCAACAAAAGAATCTGGGAAAGATTCTGAATTCCAGAAGATACTAAGGTAACCCTTATCCAAAAAAAAAATTAAATCTAGAATGAATCCAGACTGAAAGAAAATCTGGAGACCACAGAATGCTTCATTCCAGATTATCTTTGAAAGTCTTGAAAATAAAATAATTTAGAAATTTTATACCACAAAAAAAAATCTAGAATTTAAAAAAAGACTCTAAACAGGAAGGGGAATCAAAGCTTCCTGTACGTCTCACCTCAGCTCAAATCCAGAAAATCCTCAAATTCTGACTCCCAAAAAAATTTAGAAAAATCTTGATTCCAGAAGATTCTTCCATGTTTGATTGAAGGTAAATCCTCAAAAAAAAACNAAAAAAAAAAAAACCCAATTCTTTCTGAGAGGCAGAAAAAAAAACCTGGATGAACAAAACTCAAAAACTCAAGAAAAAGAAAAAATCTCAAATTTTATAAAGAATTTAGAAAAGATTCTTGATAGAAGAAACTTTTTCCACATTTGATTTTTGTAGGAAAATAAAAATGACGGAACATTGATATGAACAGTTTACATTTGATGATGAATGTAAATATCAACATTATTAGTATATATTTTTAAATTAAATATATTTGCATATGAATGCAATTCTTAAGAGAAAAGGTTTTGTCATTTTCAGGTGGAAATACAGAATTATGATGGGCTAAAAAGCAGAAAGTTTAGTTAATATTTTTTAAACATTAATGACAAAATAAGATATTTAGAGCTGACAAAAAGACACTCTGAAAATATTGGTGTTTTGTTTACTATGTGTTTACAAGTTTCCCTTTTTTTAATGTTCTGTATTTATCCAATCAGAAAAGGAGAAGAGTTCCTCAAGTAAATCAGCATTCACACCTGAACAGAAATATTTGACTTTAACTCTTCTTTTTGTTACACAATCATAAAAGGCAGAAAATAAACATTCCACTGAAAATTACTCTTTATTTTTCTCTATTTCTCCAACCATCAACACTTTGAGTTTTATGAAGTTAAAAAGTCAGAATTCAGCTTAAAACAAAAGCATGATGGATAAAAAATGTTGACATAAGCTTCATGTCCACCTCCAGGTACAGGTGACGCGTCTCATTTTCTCTTTTGCTCAAACGCAGCACATATTAAATATTAGTTGTTAAAGGATCATACCGATGGTTTTGCATGTTGTAGTAAATACTACCCGCGTAAACATTCTGCCAGCCATTTTCCTAAGCATAAAATCATTTTAGTTTTTTTGCGTTGTTTTTCCAAATTCCCTAAGTTTTGAAAATCAAATGTTCAGATGAAACATTCATCTTAAAATTCAATGTTTTCGCCTGATAAGCCGTCTTCTGGGACTATACTTCGTCGCGGAGCGGTACATTTTTTTTCCCGTGTACCTCCGTGTTGGATTGGTTAAATAAATACCTGCATAGTCCTTTAAATCTGACAGACTGCGTCATAAAAGATTTTCTTACTTTGATTAATCACCACAACAGAAATAAATGTATTGATTCCAAATTATTCGATAGCTAGCATGACAATAAAAATAAGTTTCTTTTATATTTTTATTTTTTCCACTTCCTGAAATATCAGTAACCACGTGACTTCGGCGTGCTGTTGTCATGGCAACGCTTCTTCACACTAACCGTGTCACTGAGGAGGAAAGTTTTAACAGCGTTCAGCAAAAACGAGCTGATAAAAAAATAAAAAAAATAAATTTTAAAAAACGAGCTGCTAATAAGAAAAGCAGCATGGTGGTTCCGCGCGACGCTCTTAGAGGAGAAGACGGCTGGACGAGCTACAACATCGGCCACAGGTTCATCCCAGCGCCGCCGCTGGTGGTGGAGCTCCGCAGGGTGAGTCTGAGGCTTTACCGGTACTACCGGTTAAAAAACACCTTACCGAGTCCCGCTTCACGGTGAGAGACATTACAAACTATTAGAAGACATGCAAGGGGGTCAGAGGTGGGTAGTAACGCGTTCCATTTACTCCGTTACGTTAAGTAACTTTTTTCACAAAATTGTACTTTACTGAGTAGTTTTATTGCAGGATACTTTCAACTCATACTTGAGT
>VXCM01005938.1:1483-37115 GCA_014773175.1 Lucifuga dentata
GTGACTTCATAAGGCTGTGTAACTATTAGCAGGAGAAACATGGATTTTTAAGGTGGGTGTATCACTTGAATATTTGATTTTGAAAGATTAAGAAATTTAGCAAAATATCAGGAAAACTGAAATATGTTTTTATCCTTTGGGAAATGATTGTCAGTAACATAACATGTATGAAAAATGAATATATTAGGCTGAAACATCAAAATGGTGGCATGGTCCTTTAATGTTCATTTTTATCTTGTTGTGTGTGTGTGTGTGTGTGTGTGTGTGTGTGTGTGTGTGTTGTTCGGGCATGTTTGAAGTCTAATATTTCACAGCGCTCACTTCCACCATGGCTGACATTCACGTCTGCAGCAGACTAAGCTAATATTGTTTCTCCCAGTTTATCTCCACCTGCATATGTGGCTCAGCTTCACACAGCTTCACTCTGAGACGATCCCCACAAATGACCTCAATCTGTCCGTCTGCCCTTCAAATGAGTCCAGTCTGACTTTTTGAGTGAGCTTTTCTGATAAAGTGGATGAGATCATTCATTTGCTCCCGTTTCCACGTTACACGTAGCCACAACAACACGCCAGAATGTACAAACACATAAAATGAGATTTTAAAAACTGAATATGAGTTTTAGCTTTTGCATGATGTCAAAAAATCCTCAGAATTGTAACTGCTGAATGCTTTAAAAAACAACTAAAAAACAAAAAATTACCCCAATTGGGCAGTAGATGGCGCTGTTTCAGGGTCATAATGACAGCAAAGTTAAATTCCTTTTAATCAAGTTTTATTGTTGTTTGTCTCCCAGGTAACAACTCCATGATGGATGAAACTTTCACTCTTCCAGCAGCAAAACTTCAAAAACGTTGTAGTTTTCATAAAAAGGTTACGGTACCTTTACCGAGAAATTAAAATCAACCGTGCCTTAACATTCAGACATCAGGTTAGAGGCAAAACACTGAATTTGAGGGTGGATTTATCACCTGAACATTTGCTTTTGAAAGATTAGGGAATGTGGAAAAATAATAGAAAAACTAAAATATGGTTTTATGTTTTGTGAAATGGTTGTCAGAAACGTAACGTCTATGCAGGTTGTTTTTATTAGACGTAAAGGACCATGCCACCATTTTGCATGTTTAAGCCTAATATATTCAATGTTCATACATGTTACGTTACTGACAATCATTTCCCAAAGTATAAAACCGTATTTCAGTTTTCCTGATATTTTACAAAATCTCTTAATCTTTCAAAATCAAATATTCAAGTGATACACCCACCTTAAAAATCCATGTTTCTCCTGCTAATAGTTACACAGCCTTATGAAGTCACGGTCCTTTAAATTTTTCCATAAACGCAGGTCTTCTTTTGGGACTATATTCCCCGGTGGAGGCATACATTCACTCCACGCTTTTTATTGCGCTTAAACACTAAAATTACGTAATTTGAAGAAAATCTGAATACATGTGTTGTTCATGATGATGGTTATCCCAAGAACGTTTCAAGTATCAACAGCAGAATGAACTGAAACCAATGGAGGTCTGGAAGGTAGGAAAAACATTTTTAATCCACTATTGCAGTAGTATGCTTTGGGAAATGATTGTCAGTAATGTTACGTGTATGAAAATTTAATATATTTGGCTCAGAATGCAAAATGGCCGGTATGGTCCTTTAAACATTCAAAATCATCGGTATGGTCCTTTAAGTAACAGTAAAGTAGCAGTAAAGTGGAAGTGAGTCAAAATCATTTCCTCATAAAGTGCCACATCATTTGAAACTGTCTTTCATAACATAATCTACAGAACATCTGATCTGTAAAAATCTGATCTGTGAGTTTATTTCTCCTGCTGCAGGCTGAATGGTCAGTAAAGCGTCTGGATGCACAACGTGACGTTTGCGAGCAGAAGGCGTCTGAACTGCTGAGCTGACCGACTCGCTTCATAAAAAGCCTTCAGACGCAGGAAACGAGCCAAAGAGCCGTTTCTAGCCTCCATCGCTCGCTGCTTATCTGTTATCTCCACACTGTAAAACGTTTGACTCCTTCAGTCTTCTTGTGAACAAACACATTATTATTTATATTCTGCATTTTTTTCCAGAATGCGTTGTTTGTATCGTTAAACTCATATCAACCAATTTAAAGAAAATGTTGAGGATATTTATAATGATTTTGTTCATGTGCAACTAGTTTTATAACACGAGGAAATTTGACATCGACTGATTGAAGTTTCTAATCTGACAGATGATGTCATAAAAATTCAACTTAACCTGAATTTCAGAATTTGACGATTAAAGATCAGATGATGATTAAAGATCTGACTAAAGATGATTTATGATTAAAGATCTGTTGATTTCAGTGATTTTTTTACAGTGTAGTATGAAGGAGATTTTGTTGTTCTGATTTTAGGATATTTCAGTATTTTTTTCTGTTATTGACACGTTTTGTTTCGTTTCCTTGAGCATTTTCGTGTCTTCACTCTTGTACTCTCTCTCTCTCTCTCTCTCTCTCTCTCTCTCTCGTTGGCAAACCTCTCCATCACAAGAGTCTGCAGTAAATATTTGCAGAAGCATGAGCCAGTTACAGTTTGTCCTCAGTTCTGCCTGTGCAGACATTTTCACTGAGTGTGTATACACACGTGCACACACTCACACTCACACACACACACACACACACACATATCAGGCTTCTGATGTACCCAGTGTACACAAAGCACTGAGACCTGGTGGCTGATTAGATATCATCCATCAGTGTCAGGCAGCTTTATGGCCTTATTTTCATCATGTGTCCACTGTTGAATATTAACTCCAACTCTAAACACCCACACCACACACACACACACACACACACTCAGGCTTTATCTCAACATGCATGTAACCTAATTTTAAAGTAGGTAATTTCTCTTAATAAAGACTAATCACACTGATTTTGATTCCCTGGTTTTATCAGTCTGACCTGAAATCCCAGATCTCCTCTCAGCTCTCTAATTTTGAGCTTTTAATTTCATCTGTGAACAGTGTTGAGTTTCAAAACAAATTCAGCAGGAAGGAAATTAAAATTCAGTAAGTGTTAGTACTTTTAACCCACGATGATGAATCTGATTTTCTGTTCAGGCTTAAAGGATCATACCTGTGTTTTTTGCATGTTTTATCCCATTAGATATCAGATTATTGCTTGCAGTTGTAAGTGCAGCTTTAAATCAGTCTGCATTGCATTACTAAGCGAGAATAACTTTATATAAAACAATAAAGGAACAGTCAACATGAGGTTAACTAACAACTCTAGAAAGTTTCAAGGCTCAACAAGTTGATTTTCATACAGCAATGACAAGTATAGCTGCATTTTAAAAAAATGGAAAGACAACTAAAACGTGCCTGGACAATAGCAGTAACATTTAAGAACATGCTAAACTTAAAGCGTGTTCAGCCTTCTGCTTTATAAACATGCAATTTTTACAGCAGGCCAGCAAGGTCATCATACCACAGCAGATATTAATCATTAATTCAGAGGGTGTTTATCTGTCGATTGCCTGCTTTGAAGATAACACATAACCTGATTTCCACCTCATACCAGCCCGTAAATGGGCCAGCCAAAGTATCATCAGCATATCCTGTCAAACCTTGTATTTCCTGCCATTTGTCTTCCCCTGTTGGACTTTGTTGCATTTATTTTGAGAGTTTTGATCACTGGCCATAAATCAAGTTAGTTATGGTTAAACTCTGACTGGATTAACTCTGGTCTACATAACTTAATCTGTGCTGTGTAGGATGGAAAAAAAACAACTCTGAGTTCTTCCCATATTTATGTGTAAAAATACAGTAGTTTGCCTTAAGCCAATGTGTGTATTTAACATGAGAAATTATATTATCCCTCTGACAAAGCAATGTATAGCAAAAGATGTGTCAACATAAGTAATGGAGGAAATGAAACCTACAGTTGATGGAGAGAAATATTAAAAAAATATTTGGAGATTTGAACACTCAGTGGTAAAACAAACAGTGGCTGAATTTATAACTTTAATTTAATGCAAAAAATAATCAATTGAACTGCATCATATGGACAGGTTTACCTGATAAATTGATAACAGTGTATCTGCAGATGAGTAATGATTTTTTTTTTTTTAAATCTCTCCACAGGAGGACAGTAATTCATAGAGAAAAGTGTTTTTTGTTTTTTCCTGATAAGCTGCAGTTCCTACTCCAGTCCACGTGGTGGCGGTACTGCTTGTTAAAGCTGGTTTGAAAACCACTGATATCAAAGAAAAAATACCAAGCTAGTTTATCTTTTGAGCTAGTCGACAATAAACGAAAATCATCACGGTAAGAAACATTACAGATTATACTATAAAAAAAAAGTGCACTATCGAAAATATTTAGTCAATGTTTTTATTATTACATGCGAAAAAATCTCATTTTGTTTCAGTTAGCGACGCAATCTAGCTAACATCTGGTAAAAAAAAAAAATCACTTGTTAATCAAGTAAACAAAATGTAAGAATACATCGGACAATATTATAAATTGAACTATTGCATTTATGCAACTTTATGANAAACAAAATGTAAGAATACATCGGACAATATTATAAATTGAACTATTGCATTTATGCAACTTTATGAATTACCTTTAAAGCTCTAGCTTATGCATTTCTCCGCTTTTTAAGCTCAACAACAGCTTGAGTGTTGCTGAAACCCGAATGCCGCTTTTTTGCATTCAAGGAAAGAAACATGAAACTCCGCACAGAAATCTATCAATTTTCTGTATCTTTATCAACAAAAACAAATAAATATAAAATGAATAAATTAAATTTTTTTTTTGGTTAACTCATATCCGCTGCGGAATTCGGCCTTCATCCCATGTCGGATACGGCTATAATTTTAATAAAATGCAAAAGTTTATTCTGTTATTTGTCTTACTTAGACGTCTCCTCCTGCGAAACTCTTCAGCAAAACACAAGTTGCGTGTTAGCGAACATTATGAACCTCTTATATAAGGTAGAACTTCTGTCTAAATTTTACCCTGTAGAACGTGTAACTTAACTAAATACCGCATTTATCATTGATACGAAATACGCTTTACAAACCTCATATCATTTTGTACGTGTTATGCACATTTGCCTGTAAACTGACAGATTTCTGAATGGAGGTCTGGTATGTATGTATCTACACTGTTGTAACATGTAATATTTGAATGCCAGAATAAATCTTTTATTTTTTGATTATCTGGAAGGTAGAGACATGTCAGCCGATACAAAGATCGCTGAGTTACTGACAGAACTCCATCAACTCATCAAGCAGACACAGGTGAGTTACGATCATTAGTAAATTTTACAAACTCTTAAACTTTGTGTGTAACAAGCTATAATGATTTTACACTGATATAAATAATACTAAATCAGTGGAAATCCAGATAATCTCTGTGTCTTCTTTTCCAGGAGGAGAGGTCTCGCAGCGAACATAATCTGCTCAACATTCAGAAAACACACGAAAGGATGCAGACAGAAAACAAAAGTAAGTTGCCACATTAACACTTTGAAAGGAAGACGGGAAATTCTCCCATTGTTCAGATTTCCTAAAACCTAACTCAAATCTGTAACCATTTCATATTATATCCATTCTAACTGGTTAGAAATAGTTAACTGGTTAATGGCTCCTGATTAAATCACAAATATTCTGTCCCGTTCCTGTCTCTTCTAGCATCGCCATACTACCGGACGAAGCTGAGGGGATTGTACACGACAGCCAAAGCAGATGCTGAGGCGGAATGTAGGTGAGTGGGCCACCATGTTACATACATTTGACCCCTGACCTTTAGCTCCACCACCAGGTCAAATTTCCATTTTTACATGAGAAATATCAAAATGAAATGCTCAGATTTAATTAAATTTATTCACTATGTACAGGTGTATCATCAGTGATCTGGGTAATGATATATATATAAATAATAGATTCATCCCACTTAGGTTTTTTTTTGTGGAAATACTTTGAAAACATGTAATTTATTTCGCAGAGCAACTCTATAACCTTAATGCTGTCAAGACAATGTTTAATCATACTGTTACTGCAAAATTATTTGTATTATCATTATTTTCCTCAGTGCTGCAATTGGTTGCAAAACATCAACATAAAACTCCTTTAATTTGCTCGCTTATTATTATTTTTTACAGCATTCTACGTCATGCTCTGGATAAAATTGCAGAGATTAAATCTTTATTGGAAGAGAGGCGAATAGGTATGTATGTGCCTTATGAAATCTGTCACATGCTTCGTAAATATTTGTATTTTCATCAAATGGTAAAGAGAAAGGCATAAGTGAAACTGACATTTATTAAAGAAACTCTAAAGAAAAAACATTGAATTCTTCTTTTGGCAGCTGCTAAGATGGCTGGAGTTTACAGTGACAGCGATCCTCCCAGGAAGACAATGAGGCGAGGAGTCCTGATGACGCTCCTCCAGCAGTCGGCCATGACGCTCCCTCTGTGGATTGGCAAACCTGGGGAAAGGTAGCTGTCAGTCTTCCTCCTCCTCTCAGAATTTTGCTGCATAGTTTGTTTATTTTCAGCCATAATTAAGCATTTTTGAGTATCAGCATTAAAAGAAAGCTTCAACTCATTTATATGAGTTTATATAACAGTAGATTTGGTTTTGGTTGTCATCAGCCCTCCTCCTCTGTGCGGAGCAACTCCAGCCAGCAGCGACTACGTGGCCAAGCAGGGGGACAAGGTGGCAGCGAGGGTCAAAGCTGTGGACGGAGACGAGCAGTGGATCCTGGCGGAGGTGGTGAGCTACAACCACTCCACCAACAAGTAAGGAGATAAACATGACTTAGCATTTGCAGTGTTTCCCACAGGTTGAAAATTTACTTGTGGTGGTGGCAGGGATCCAAGCATCCCCCCCCCGACCCCCGACCGACACGATCCTATTCTATTATAAACCACTAAACTAAAATACTAAAATCTAAAATCAGTTGAGTGGTTTGATGTGACTCAAAGAAACAATAATTTATTGGTTCCGCTCTTTCCAGATATGAAGTGGATGATATTGATGAAGAAGGCAAAGAGTGAGTTATCAGTTCATATTTACTCTAACACTTAACCATTAAATTCTCCTTGTTTTTCAGTCCTCTCTCTTATCTGCACATCAATGCATCGTCTCCTACATTTAGCCATTCATTCCGTCTTCCTTCCACACGTTGTCATCCTCACCTTTACGTCTTTTGTTTCCCATCCCTCTTTTATATATAGAACTTTCTTTATCATCTACCTTCTCTTTCTCTTCTTCTGAACCTGTTCTCACTCAGCCTGTGTGTTTGTGTGTGATCAGGAGACACACTCTGAGCAGACGCCGCATCATCCCGCTGCCTCAGTGGAAAGCTAATCCAGAGACGGACCCTGAAGCCCTGTTCAGTAAAGACCAGCTGGTGTTGGCCCTCTATCCTCAGACCACCTGCTTCTACCGGGCCCTCATCCACACGCCGCCACACCGGGTGAGACTCATCAGCACACGCCTCAGCGATTTATTTAGCCGTGACGCAAAGGCTTTTCTGTTATGTCACAACCTGCTACTCAACCAGTACTGTCAGCCACCCAAACATTATACAACACTTAATAATACAAATTGAAATTCTGCTGCAGCCTCTAACAGCTTGTGTTTGCAGCCACAGGACGATTACTCGGTGCTGTTTGAGGACACGTCGTACGCAGACGGTTACTCCCCACCGCTCAACGTGGCCCAGCGCTACGTGGTCGCCTGCAAAGAAAACAAGAAGAAGTAACTGAAGAATCAAAGCTGAGACTGGAGGAGATGGAGGGACAATGATAAACGGCTACAAGCTCTTTTATTTCCATTTTTATGAGAAAGGTTACAGAAGAATCTGTCAAATCTGGAAAAAAAATATGTTTAAAAGTTGCGATATTCATGTTTCGAAGCATTTTGTAACAAGTTCTGATACTCTGATCATAGTTTGACAGATCTTGTTGTTGTCTTGAGGACAGTGATTTCAATTCAGCCTTGTCACTTTTTGTCAATCAAGCAAATGTAGCAGAGCAATGAGGTTTGGTTGATCTCCACTGCCGTAGTTTATTTATGTATTATTCATGTTCCTTTTCTTTCCCTTGCTTTTTTTTGTTACTATTACACTTTGGGGCATGGCCAGGGAAGCTGTGTGGTTGGGGGTGCCCCTGCTGTTTGGGGTGTGCACCCTGTTAATTTTCCTCTTTCCTGGCTATGACCAACGTGGTAAGTTGAGTTTCTTTTTGTGGCAAGTTAATTTGGTTAAATCATTATTTATTATGTCTTGATGTTTGATTTTCTTTGTTTTTTTATGTTAACTCAGTTTATGGCATTTTCTGTTATTATATTATGTTGTATTCTAAATGTTTTACAATTTATTTTACTAGTATGATTTCATTTATGTCTGGTGTTACTTCTCTTTTAGTGGTTTATGTGTGCTGGAGCTGAGGCCTGTGTTTTTTTATTTTTTTATCTTCATCTGACCAGGTATTTATCTATTCATTGTACTTTTGTTTCCTTCATGTAAAATATTTTCATTGTTTAATGGTTAATTTTCCTCTTTCCTGGCTATGACCAACGTGTGGTTTATGTGTGCTGGAGCTGAGGCCTGTGTTTTTTTATTTTTTTATCTTCATCTGACCAGACCAGATCAGAATAAAGTTGGAGGAAAAAAAACTCAGCAACGTGAATCTTTCAAACACAACGCAGTGACACCGCTACACAAACACCCCAAAATATTCTTCTATTATTTTGCCGAAACAGTATTTTTCAAAATCGTCATTAAAACATTCATCAGAAAAAGTGAAATTAAAAAATTTGATTTTGTATATCAAAGAGAAAAGTTGGATCTTTTTATTCCAACAGTTGTAGTTGTTGGAGTCAGCACCTAGTGGCTGTGAGCGGAACTGCACCTTAAGACGCTGCATTGATTATCAGCATGCCATGGTGGCTGCCACTTGGTTGTAGGCGTTATAGTCTAAATAGATTTTTTTGTTTTGTTTGTTTGCTTGTTTTTTACATGTGAAATGTTGGTTAAAGGCTTTGTAATACAAAGATGATTTTGTCTTGGCCTATGTAAATAAAGGCTATTCATGCTTTAATAACTGACTGACATGCTTTACTCTCATTCTCCAAGCTCACAAATAATCAGAATTACATCAGGGCACATCAATTCCCCATTTTCTCATTGTATGCTGATGATATACATTCATTTCTCAGATTTAGATAACAATATAATTGTGAATGGCTCACACAGTACATGCTATTATATTTTATGAGTTAGGGTCAGGGCTGGTTAGTAATTACAATAAATGCAGCCTTTGTCGCACCAAAAGTTCAGTTTTTGTTGAGAAACATTGAATTTTTATTTTGAAGCTAATTTATATGACATTTTTCACAACATATAACAACATATATCCAACAAAACAACACTACACACTACGGAGTTAAAATTACCATAGTTACATCAAGCAAAATCTAAAGATACCTGTATAATCTTTGATAGGCTATTTCCAAGATGTTATGAACACATCATATTAGTTCTTATTTTAAACATTATTTATTCACTTTAAAGTTTTTTCTATTTAATGTTTTTGTTTGCTACATACAATTTTTAGCATTTTTATTCCTAATAAATAAATGACGGAGCTGTAATTGCTGTTTGTGGTCATTAATGCCTCGGTCTTGCGGATGTTCTGGGATTTCCCACAGCCCCTGAAGGCAGCACTAAAACGCGGACAAAACTATTATGGCAGACGCGGTAGTGTTTGTGACAAATATAACAGTTTTATGATTAAAAACCGTTTTAATAAAAAAGTTGTTATAAGTAAGTAGCGTGATATCACCCTAATTAAGCACGTAACTAGCAAAGAACCATTATAACCGCAGGTCGTCAATAAGCTATCGTAAAAAGCCGGACGTTTATTCATGTTTCCGGCTTGTGTTTCAAAATAAAAGTTTCTTGTTCTTGAGACCCTAAAAGCTAAGTAGTTTTCGATCAAAATTGTTTTGTTTTGAAAGCAAATCCGGAAAGCGAAGTCGTGCATATCTCTTGTGGAACTGACACAGATGTAGGTAGCTAATGTTAGCCAAAAACAAGACTTTATCGGAGTGGAACAAGGTACAAGGTTGGCCTTAAACTTCACACATAAATTGTTAACTTTTAAACGTAGGTATACATTTTTAATATCTGCCTCGATGGGTTTTTTTTTTTTAAAGAAAGAATAACTGAAATGTTCACTTCATGTGATGTTATTGAGATGCAGAGAAGGTAAGCGCAGGCTGTTTCTGTTTCTGGTTAGATGTCTGACAGTGATGGAAAGGATAAAGAAGTTCATCCACCCAAACGACGTCGCATCATCAACCCAGCAGCGATCACATCAGTTCCCATCTACTCCAACAAGGTAAGGTGTCAACATTCGTCTGGATCCTCCTCTGGGGATCAGGAAGATCCACAGCAGATTACATAGAAACCCAGACATTAGTTTCAAAATACCTTCCACGTGACTCAAGGGGAAATTGTGACATGGTTGTTGTACTAATAAAAACAGGTAACAAAAAACGTTAAGGATTATTTTTTAGAGACCATGAATATGTTATCAGATTTGATGGCAGGCTGGTTATCAGTTTTGCTGTGATGATTTTTTTGGTTTGAAGTTTTGGAGAAAAACTGCTTTGTGCTGATGGAAATGTTGGATAACTAAACTAATGGAACAAACAACATAGTGTCCTTAAACATATCTGACTTTTGATTAAAAAAAAAAAAAGGTNTAAAAAAAAAAAAAGGTCTTTTCCTTTTCTGGGAGACCCATGAAGCCAAGCAGGCTGCTATTTTGTCATATTAGTTTAATTGATGACTGATAAATACTGAACCTAGAATAGAAAGATGCAACAAATGCACCTGCGTTTCTAACAATGATAGTGGAAGGATTTTATTTTTTTAGTAGCAGGAGAGTGGGTTGGGTGCTGAAGTAGTTCAAATCACAGTCACGGTGGCAGAAAAGAAGCACATGATCACTGCACATTTGGCTGGTTTGTCCGTGTCTTTGTTTACGACTGGGAATCTCTGAAACTTGTAAATTATAATTACTGAATTCAAACAAATCCAGTTGAAGTGCAAACACATCTACAGAATAGCTTCCACAAAAATAGTGCAGCATTATGCCCCAGGTGCAGAACTTATCAATCAAACCTTGTATATTGGTGTGTAACTTTTGGTGCAGTGATGAAAACTGTAACATAGCCAGTATGTTCTGTAAGTTGATTACATGAGTTTTGTTTCCAGGTAAACACCTGTTTGCAGTTAAAGCCGACCGCCGCTGTTTTTGCTGAGAAGGAGAACGCAGGTAAACGTTGTGTGTGCTAAAATGCTAAAAGATAAGTTAGTTAAATTCTTTTAGAGGCTGTTTTCTGACTATAAACTGTTTGTTGACACACTGAATGTGATTTTGTGTTATACAAATAAATTTGACTTGACTTGTTGCCTCGGCCCAGACGACGACGCAGACGACAGTCTGTGGTTGCCGTCTCCACTACGAAACAAGACATCAGCCCTCATCACCATCCTCACTGACTCTGAAGAGGACGAACCACAAAATGTGGAAAAGAATGAACAACCGTAAGTAAGATGTCAGTGCTGAGATCACAGATCAGAGAAATCGATTTAAAACTTGAGTTTTCACATTAAGATCTTTGTCAGATTATTTTCACACAGATCCTCCACACAGGATCTAATGATTTAATACCTACTCAGATTCACAACTGTTGAGATTCATTTTCATGGATTTATTAGCATGACCTTCCATCTTTTTTGTCACTTCCTTTATTTCAGAAGAAGAGAAGACCTGCGCTGCCCCTCTCCACCTTCTCCAGCACTTAGTCCAACAGTGAAAGTGTCCAGGAAAGCCAGCAAAATGATTTGGTGAGTCTGAAGTCTTGGTTCAGTTACACTTCAGTGATTTGTGTTAAATGTAAAGCGGTGAAATAACTCAGTCTGTTTATTTATGATAAAAAGAATAAATAAAATTTGCTTGTAGAATGGAGTGTTTAATCAGTGAAACTCAAACAGTGACTGATGTAGAAATTTGGGTTGTAGTTAAAACATCTGAGCTACAAATGACAGCAGTTGTCAGTGTTGTAAAAATTGGTAATTTTAGGGAGATATAATACTACCAAAGTCTGTGTGACAAGAAGAACTTTAATTTTCTTTAAAAAAAAAAAAAAAAAAAAANAAAAAAAAAAAAAAAAAAAGAAAAGCTACTGCTATGGCTTTTTCTTCTCTTCTGTAATAATTTATTATTTCTCTTGTATGATCATCAAATTTCTAATTGTTAGAATTTTGAGACATTAAGGGAAAAAATTACGAACGCACGGTTATACAACAGTCAAGAAAAGGTTACGGACAAAATGTTCCATAAACGCCATAAAATTGGTTACAACGGCACATAATCATCAAAAATGGAAAGTATTGTTTGGCTGACATTTCTCTCTCTCTCTCTCTCTCTCTCTCTCTCTCTCTCTCTCTCAGTGAGATCAACAAGCAGCTCGGTGCAGCGAGGTCCATCCTGTCTCTGTCTCCTGAATCCCACGTGAGGAGTCCCAGATGTGACAGACCCCTCCCCTCCCCGCCGTTGGAGGTGGAGCATGACAACGATGATGTCATCATTGTGACCCCCAACTCTGGGTCCCAGGACATGGGCTCACTCAGGTGGGAAAGTCCGCAGACAGTCCGGGAAATCCCGCTCAAGATTCGCTGCCGAACAGACGTCCACAAGATCCTGGTGCTGTCTGTATGTACAAAGTACTGCTACATGTAACATGAAAGACAAGCAGGATGAGGAAACTAAGCATGTGAAAACCTTAAAGGGCCATACTGTCCATTTTGCATGTTTGAGCCTAATATACTCAATTTTCATACACATAACATTACTGACAACTAATGCAGTGCTTGTTGAAAACATGCCTGTCCAGACCGGACATTATGGTGCGCACCGCAGCCTGCCATAATTGTTCGTGGAGCGGAGAGCATGTGCTGCCGTGTCCGGAGCGTATCCTGCTGCATGGACTACTTTTTATAGTCCAAATAACTTCACACTGACGCTTGAAACTGCACATCCTTGGGTCCTGAGCAATAAACCTGCTGAATATCAACTTCATTCAGTGCTGTAGAGATGTTGGTGCCACAGACAGACAGAGGAACTGTCTTTATAGATGGATCATTTCCCAAAGCATACTACTGGAACGGTGAATTAAAAATGTTTTTCCTACCTTCCAGACCTCCATTGGTTTCAGTTCATTCTGCTATTAAAATCAACTTGTTGATACTGGAAACGTTCTTGGGATAGGTAATCCATCATCACCAACAAGATGTGTATTCAGGTGTTTTTAGAAGTTACGTAATTTTAGTGTTTAAGCTCAATAAAAAGCTAAATATAAAGGATTGATCTAAAAATGCTTTCTAGTGGTGCATTCAAGTGCTGTAGTGAAGACCTGTTAACAGGAAGCATTTTCAGATCACTCTGTGATTTTTATCATGCTTTAACGCTAAAATCACGTAACTGATAAAAAAAAAAAATTGAATACATGTTGTGTTCATGATGACAGATTACCTATCCTAACAACGTTTCAAGTATCAAGTTGATTTTAGTAGCAGAATGAACTGAAACCAATGGAGGTCTGGAAGGTAGGAAAAACATTTTTAATTCACCGTTCTAGTAGTATGCTTTGGGAAATGATTATGAATAACGTTATGTGAAAAAAAAAAGACTATATTAGGCTCAAACATGCAAAATGGCTAGTATAGTCCTTTATAAAAAAAAAGGGAGGGGGTGAAGGCATCTTCACAGCATGCAGTGTATGTAAAGCATAATCACGCTACAAGATTTGCTTTTTTTTTCTTTCTTTTTTTTTTCAGTCAGCACCTTTAAGTGAGGTTGTGCATCAACTGTCCATCAAGCTTAAAGTTCCGCCTTCTTGTATCCTGTTGCTGAGGAAAGAAGTGGAACTTCCTACTCATCAAACAGCCAGTGAACTTGGCCTCGGCATCGCTGACATCATAGGTAACGCCACATAAAATACAGCAACAAGTCACCAGTTATTTGTTTTCACTCTCAAATTCTGAGATTATAGGTTTACTTCAAGCTGTTTTGTCATTTTTGTATGAATGTGTATCTATTTTATTTCTGATCTGATGACGAGATGAGAGGAAAAAACTCAAAGCAATTAGCAATTATTACTTTATTCTTAGCCACGTTTCTTTCTTTTATGCGTAGATTGTGTCGTCATGGCAACAGATGGTAAAACAGGAGCTGAGGCAGGTGACGGCTCCATCATTACTGTGCGTCTGCAGGGGAAAGACAAAGGCTCCACCCAGGAATTCTCTCTTCACAGAGTTCGTACCACCTTTAATTCCACCAACACAGCAGGCTTGTCTTTGTCTTTTTTTGTAGGACACAGTCTAACCATTTCAGCTGTGTGTGTGTGTGTGTGTGTGTGTGTGTGTCAGGAGGCGCCGCTGGGCTCCATCCTCTCCCAGTATCTGGCCAGTATGCCTAAGAGCAACAGGGGCAAGGTGCAGTTTCATTTTGACGGCGCCAAGATTAAGCACAACCAGACGGCTTCTCAGCTGGACATGGAGGACGGTGATGTCATTGAAGTTTGGACTTAAGCATCTTCTACATCTTCTACTTTACAGAAAATAGGAAAAACAGCTTCAGCTTCACAAAACCGGAGCTGAAATACAGTCAAATATTAAAATTCAGAGTGGCTCATGTCGACTTGGAGGAAATCTTGACACTCACCTTCCACTATTTGTTTGTTCCCTTTTCTCTAAATTTGAATCATCATTGATGGTAATAGTAATGTCCCTAAAACCTAAATGTCATCAGGTGATCAGGCGAGTGTCATTTGGTCAAGCACTAGTTTTCTCATTTTAGATCGCAAAATAGTTACATGCATTTAACGAAATGAATAAGAATTTCCTCATAACTTTGTATAGAATTTAGCAATTTGGCAGTAATTGTGAGTAACAGGAGACGGACACAAGCCATAGTTTGTACGAGCACTGAAGCACCACCAGCAACAAATTGATCAGACTGTTTTTGTATTTTGAAGTGTTTTTAATTGTCATTTTGTACAGTACTGCATGTACCGCCTCGTTACAGTGCTGCTTTTCTGTTTCGGTGTTGGAGTTTAAGTTTATAATAAGCAATTTCCTTGCACAGTAATGTACGGCACAGACTCATAAAACCCTGTGTTTTTTTTTTGTTTTTTTTTTTTGACAAAGGGTGTGTCAGACCAGTTAGAAAACTTCTTCATCAAACTGTTTTTATATCCACCAAGAGTCACACACTTACAAATTAAAGCTGCACCTGGAAGTTAGAAAATTTTATAATTCCCATTGACTGAGTATAATATACTATTAACTCACCCAGATGAAAATTCTGTTGTCAGTTGATGTCTCTTTCCTTCTCATAAAAATAACAATATATTATCTGCAGTCAACAGTTTTCCATCCAAATCAGACTGAATATTTTGTCATTGGATCTTAAGCCTCTTATTACTTTGGTTTCCTTTTTAAGCATTTCAGACCAGATTACTATCAGTGCTATTTTGCCACATTTCCTAGTTTTAACTCAGGCAGCCACTTATCAACAGTTCTGCGTTGAACGTTAAAAATAATCGCAAAAGAAAGGGTTACCCCCCCAAAAAAAATCAAACTGTGCTGATAAGTTTTTAATATGCTACTTAAAAACTGCACTCAGTGAAATACAACTGCAGTGTTTTATTTGTTTTGAAAAATGATTGACTTATTGTTCACTGTCTCAGGTTGAAGGTATTGACACCTTACCCAGTTAGGGTTAATTGGCACTTTGAACGTTTACTGTGGACTGGACAGCTTTTCCTCTTGTAATACTTCAATAAATAAACAATAATTTAGTTTTCAGTAAGTTGCAAGCCTTATGTGTCTTTCTTGTAAATCAGTTATGGTTTACGTTTGACATTAGTGAAGTTAACTTTAATTTGTTATCAAAGGCAGCTTTTGTCTGACAAACTTCACATTTCTGATGTCCGATTGTCTTTGAACTCCACAATAAGGAGCTTTCAAACAAATGATATTCTCTAATGTTGACAAGAAATTAAAAACAAAATCTCACCAATAGCTATATAAAAACTTAAAAACTGTACTCAAGCCTCAGTGAAATACAACTGCAGTAGTTATGTTTTGAAAGATGACTGACTTATTATTCAGTATCTCAGGTTGAAGGTGTTGATGCCTTACCCAGTTAATAAATGGCACTTGGCACTTTGTTATTGTGGACAGTTTTTAACAATAACAATAATAATAATAATAATAATAAAACTTTATATAGTACTTTTCACCAGTCACAAAGTGCTTTACATGAAGATAAAACAATGAAGAATAAAATAAGAGGAGATAAACATAGGCTACCTTAAAATTACACAAAAATAGCACAAAACATTTATAAAATAATAAAACAAAGCAAGAAAAACAATAAAATCAAAAACATCATATAGCTACCGTGAATTTTTGTTTTTAATTTCTTATCAACTTACGGAATGTCTATTTGTTTGAAAAGGCTCCTTATCGTGGAGTTCAAGGACAATCGGACATCAGAAATGTGAAGTTTGTCAGACAAAAGCAAGCTTTACGAATAAAAGTCAACTGTTCAATGGCAAACGTAAACCATAAGTGATTTACAATAAAGGCACATAAGACATACAACTCAATGAAAACTAAATTATTGTTTATTTATTGCAATATTAAGCAGTTACTGTAGTAAACAGCGGTTGATAAGTTTAATCGACTTGTCACGTGACCAGCAGATACAGTCATGTGAGCGGATGTTTGGTGAAATCCAACATGGCGGCGGCACCGTAATGTCGCATCTGACCGTCTCTGCGTTTAACTCTTTGTTTTATTTATTTTAATCTCAACGTGCACGGTTCGCTGGGAAGCAGTTTTAGGAAAAAGTAAAGATATGGGTTTTAAATAGCATTCACAAGACGGTGCGAGGAACAAAACGTGGATTTGGACAAAGAAAAGTGGAAGAAGCTCCAGCCTGACTCATCCTCAGAGGTAAACAGAAACACAGGCTAATGGCAGCTGACTGCTAATGGAAACTAGATAACATAACAGTCAAATAGTTAATAACCGAAAGACGTTTGGTAACCTGTTACCGTGGAGGTTAATAAGGTCAAACCAGAGATTTGGTTTACTAACGAGCTACGTGTTTTTTTCTGTTGTGTTTAACTAAATAACGTCACGTCAAACAGTTCAGAAAATGAGTTTTAAATGTGTTTTTCTCTGTAGGTTATCAGATAACATCGTTGAAACGCATCATGAATCACGTGCAGCCTCTAAAAAAAAAAAAAAAAAAAAGTGATGCAACCTCGACAGTTTGTTTGAACAGATTTTAACTTTTTGTATCAACACGTTTACATTTAAAACACTAAAATCACGGGTAACTATCTAAATCCAGAAATCTGCCAATAAGAAAGCACAAAATAAATGAATAAAATAAAGGTAAATGCAAAAACAAGCTCTTTGCCACTGGAGAGTCATGGACTTGTTTTGACTTACTTCCTGTCCTATCTATCTTTTACTTAGTGTACATTCAAATAAACATTATTATTATTATTATTATTATTATTATTNCCTATCTATCTTTTACTTAGTGTACATTCAAATAAACATTATTATTATTATTATTATTATTATTATTATTATTCTTATTGTATGAGCTTAGAAAACCAAAAGTGATTTGCAGTTGCTAAATCAGAAGTAGCCCATGGTTTCCCCTTAGTGGTTCCTGATTTTCCTGGTTCCTTTATGTTCTAGTATTTGCAGCATTTTTGGTTTTGGAGTGCATTTTCTTTAAATGTTGTTTGCATTGTGACCCTAGTGCCGCTGTATTACATAGGACAGCTAATTAACGTTTAAACGTGGTGGCTGATAAGAATGCTGTAGAAAATTTACAAAAGTTAAAACTATTTTAAAATAAAACCCCGTTTATTGAATTAGCTGAGTTAGCAGTCCTGACTGTAACGCTGCTACAGGACTAAAAGACTAAATTCTTATCTGCTGAAAACAGTAAAATCAGTGAGTTGTGTTTGGAAGAAGAACAAAGTTTAGGACAGCTGAATGGTTTCATCCTGCTTTCATCCTTGAGTTGTAAGTTAAAATGACTGAGGTCAAATGAATACAGCTAATGTGCAAATACACCTACAGAATTCTGTTAGCTCCACAAAAATACTACAGCCCTTTTACAGAACCTATTAATCAATCATCATTTAATGTTATTTTCAAATTCTAGTATAATGGTGTTTTTTACTTTATTTAATCATAAAACAATTTCAAATATGGTTTACAATAAGCTGCATTGAATATATTACCTTCTTTGTAGATGCAAGACCTCACAAGCATTATCATGCTGATCAACAGTGTTACTAATTAGTAAAAAAAATAAAACAAAACATATCTTAATTAACAATAAACCACAAATAAGCAGTCATAGATACCAGAGCAACAAAATATTTTACACTCCAAAATACGTCCCATTTGCACTGGATGACAGAGTTTTTATAAACTCTGACATAAAAGACAGACAAAACAAATATAAGTTTCAGTTTTGTCATTTAAAAAGCCCTTTAATTTATTCCTCAACTTCCACAAAATTGTCTAATACTTCAGTGTCTTTACACCACACACACACACACACATACACATACACACAGTTACAGGAAACATAGGAACATACTGTAAAAAGAAATTCCCACAAACACACTGCTGACTGAGTGAGAATTGTCCTCGTGAAGATCTGAGACAAAACAGTCTTTTGGCGTCCAAAGAGGATTTAAAAACTGTTCACTGGATCAGCAAAATGGCTTTGTCATGACTCTCATCTGCTGCTCTGTCCAAATTTTGTGTCCACAAAAAGAAATCGTTCATGACTGCAGTTTCAGAGTCTGTCTGATGACTTCTTCCTCTGCCACTTCCTTTCCTCAAAGCAGATACATTTAAGTTATTCTGGCTTCCAGTCGCTCTGCAGCGTTCAGCAGCAAAGCTTGATATCCAGGACTTTGTTTTCCCTATTTTAGACAGTAAACTTGCTTTTTTTTAAAAGGTAATCTGTGTTTTATTTAAAGTCTTGGTTAGATCATTTTCCAGTGAATAATGTCTCATTTTATGCATCAATAATTTAATTTGGTTCTAAGACATAAAACTCTCCACTGGAATAAAAAGAGTCAGTAATATGTCTTGTCTCTTATTTTATTCATACAGTTTTTCATGGTGGCAGTTTTTGTTGCATTCAGTGTTAAACTGAAAATGCAGTTTTGAGGAGATTTGTTCAGGTTCAGAGCATTAACTCACTATCATTATTTATGAAGATTTTCAATGTCATTTGCAATAAGTTAAACTCGTGTTCATGCTTTTTGTCCAGTGGTTTTATGACATTTTAATGACACAAAAGCCTATAATTTAGTAAATATGTTAAAAGGTTGAGATTTCATGTTGTAGAACTTCATGGGGAAAATATTTAAAGGAATTTTGCTGAAGCACAATTACATAGAGAGACAGAAAGTAGTAATATTGCATTTTTAATAAAATCCTCTTTTAAACGTGTCAATATTTTTCATAGTTTTGCCCCAGTTATCAGTTACTTACCCTCTCCTGTACTGAGTGGAAAATATGGAGAATATCAATGCATTTTGTCTCACTGCAACAGAATGTTGGTTTATGCTTATTTCCTGTAAAGAAAACACATTTTAAAAAGATTCTTTTATTATTTTTGGCATATTAATCCTTTTCTCAGGACTGTTTGGGTGTGTACAGGTCGTGTTGGATCTCCCTGACATTTGGTTAGCTGCAACGTGTGGGCGTGGCCTTTTTATGTTCCTTTAGTTACCTAGATTTTGGTGACTTCATCAGTTTAGCTCCACCCAGCTTCAGCCTGATCTCATTGTGAGAATATCTGAAAAGGCCTGTGTGGGTGTTCAGGTGGACTAATCTTTGTTGTTTCCGGCAGCGGCCATGTCTGTGGGGGAGCCCACCTCTGAGTCCGCCCCCTTCTTGTCTGATGACAGCGAGGTCGAGGGTCAGGAGGAGGGTGGGGCTTCGTCCCAGCGGACGGAGGAGGAGCCAGCCAGCGGGGTTTCCGATGTCAGAGCGCTGCTGACCGTCCTCATCCTCTGTTACATCAACCTGCTCAACTACATGGACAGGTTCACCGTGGCAGGTAAGACGATGCTGCATCCATACAGCATTCCCTACAGCATTCCCACTGGATTTCCTGGAATATCATTGGATAGTGACTAACTAGGATCATGCTGATGGAAAAAAAGTAAATAAATCTGGCTGCAGGATAAGAGAGATGACCTGAGTGGAGTCCAAATTTATGTTTTTTGTGCCAACTGAAACAGAATTCTCTGTATATAAAGTAGAATAGTGAATGAGTGGATAATTTCGGACACAGCCATTTTCCTCTTTCATTTGAAGACAAGATACTTGCATATTATGACACATTCATACCATCAGATGTCTCCTTTAAATGCAAACTTCTCTTATGATTGAACTGAGTTGTTTTCTTTTGACAACTCCAGTGCCAGAAATGATCGATGGACAAATGTAGCATATCTCAAAAAACAGTAAACAGTGTCACAGTCTGAAGGTGCAATGTGGACAGAACCTGTCTTCAGGTTTTGTGAGGCCAGACATGGGTCAAAGGTCGAGCATGTAAATGGGGTTTGCATAAAGAAGTAATGGACCACTGTGCAGCGTGAGTCCCGTAACGATTCATCCTGTAGCCACTGCTCTGGGTTGGATTGATTCTGTCTGGCACCAGAAACTGATCAGCCTACGATAAATATAAACGTCCAACCTGTTGGCATCCTTATCAGAACAGAAACAATTCTCAGTTCAATAGAAGCTCTCTCTCTCTCTCTCTCTCTCTCTCTCTCTCTCTCTCTCTCTCTCTCTGTCTCATATATTCAGACTTTCATTCCATATATTTAGACTTTGTTCCATATATTCTCACTTCGTTCCTTATATCTGGACTTTCGTTCCATATATTGGGATTTCCATATATTCGGACTTTAGTTCCATATATTTAGACTTCGTTCCATATATTTGGACTTTCGTTCCAAAGTTTCAGAGTTTCATTCCATATATTCAGAATTTTGTTCCATATATTTGGACTTTCGTTCCATATATTCAGACTTCATTCCATATATTTGCAATTTTGTTCCATATATTCAGAATTTTGTTCCATATATTCAGAATTTTGTTCCATATATTCAGACTTTCATTCCATATATTTGGACTTTCATTCCATATATTCAGACTTCATTCCATATATTTGCAATTTTGTTCCATATATTCAGACTTTCATTCCATATATTCAGACTTCATTCCATATATTCGCAGTTTCGTACCATACATTCAGAGTTTTGTTCCATATTCTCAGACTTTGAATACTTGATTTATATCCTGAAAGGCATGCCATAAATATATACATGTATATATATATATTTTTATTTATTTATTTATTATTTGTGTGTGTGTGTGATTGAGGCCTCAAATGGATGTAATTCCTACAACAGGATTTTATAATATATTTGACTTGTACCTGCATATGTCAGTTGTGAATGTTAAATTGTTGTGTTCTCCATTTATCTCTATACATTCTGTTGACAGTAAAAGGAAAATAAATGCAATTTTGTTGACCTCACAGGTGTTCTTACTGACATAGAGCATTATTTTGGGATCAACGATGAGAAATCAGGATTGCTCCAAACGGGTAAGAAGACACGAGTAACCATCACACAACAACACGATGTGTAATGTATGACATCATATAACATAAATCTATAGGTGTTCTGATGCCTCTTATATCACCTGAAGAGTTACATGAACAAGCTTTTGTAGTCAGGGATCCTGAATATACGTCACCATGTTCCATCTAGAAATATCTCAGCTTCTTCATATACACAAGTTTTCAAGGCACAAAATTGAACTTTACAGCATATTTTGGCATTTTGTAAAAAAAAAATGTGGAAAAAAAAAAGTATTTATGAAGCCTGTTTGTAAAAAAAATGCTTCATTTCCTTCCAGTTTTCATTTGCAGCTACATGTTTCTGGCTCCATGTTTTGGCTACCTGGGCGACAGGTACAACAGGAAGCTGATCATGAGTTGTGGCATCACCTTCTGGTCTGCGGTGACTCTGGCCAGCTCCTACACGCCCAGAGAAGTGAGTGAAATGTAGAACAGAGAATACAGACTAAACTCTCAGTGGATATTAGAGAAATTAAAACATTTCTCTCTTGCAATGAGTTCTTTTCTTCTTTTTGGTCCTGCTGCTTCTGAGGCTTTTCTGTCCCGACATTATTACGTTTTGATGAAAATTGTCAAAATTCTCCTCTTCCAGCATTTCTGGGCTCTCCTTTTGACACGAGGTCTGGTCGGGGTGGGGGAGGCCAGCTACTCCACCATCGCCCCCACCATCATCGCTGATCTCTACGTCAAGGGGAAGAGGACAAATATGCTTTCCATCTTTTATTTCGCCATTCCAGTCGGCAGGTAGATAAAGTTTATATTCGTGAATTCTGAGTTGAAGAGTGGATGAAATAATTTTGTCAGTTTGTGCTTTTCTTATATAGAATCATAAAGAATCCCCACTGGTCCAGCTTGATGTTATGAAAGGCTGCATACAGAAATAAAAGCCAAATAAAACAGCAACATATAAAAAGAGGGAGCAAAGAAAAAGAAGAAAAGACATAACTTCACTGTTTAACCCTCTTTTTGTAATTTTTTATTTACTAAGTTTTTGCAGTTTTACAAAGAGTACAAGAAAAAAACACAAAGAAGAAAAACCACAGTGGGGCATGGAGTTTGTAGTCTGATGCTGTTCAGGCAGCGTTATTCTGAGATGTCAGCAATCCACATCTCCTGTTTCCTGTTGAAGCTTCTCCTTTTGATCTTAGAAAGTCCTTCTTTCCATCACAAAGATTTCCCCAACTATGTCCATCCATTGTTGAAGCCCTGGAAGTTCAGATTTGTGCCAGTTCTTTGTAACTGCTTTCTTGCCAGCTATGAGTAATATTCTATACCAATATATATATATTTTTTTTAACCAATTATATCCTCTTTTATTACTCCAAGTTATAGTACCCCAAACATCTTTAGGGATATCATAACCTAGAATTTTAAAGGACCATATCACCCATTTTTCATGTTTGAGCTTAATATAGTCAATTTTCATACACATAACGTTACTGACAATCATTTCCCAAAGCATACTACTGGAACGGTGAATTAAAAATGTTTTTCCTACCTTCCAGACCTCCATTGGTTTCAGTTCATTCTGCTATTAAAATCAACTTGTTGATACTTGAAACGTTCTTGGGATAGGTAATCCATCATCACCAACAAGATGCATATTCAGGGTCTTTTTAAGTTTCATAATTTTAGCATTTAAACGCAATAAAAAGTGTGGAGTGAATGTATGCCTCCACCGGGGAATATAGTCCCAAATGAAGACCTGTGTTTATGGAAAAATTTAAACGACTGTGACTTCATGGCTGTGTAATTACTAGCAGGAGAAACATGGATTTTTAAGGTGGATGTATCACTTGAATATTTGATTTTGAAAGATTAAGAGATTTTACAAAATATCAGGAAAGCTGAAATACGGTTTTATCCTTTGGGAAATGGTTATCAGTAACGTAACGTATATGAAAATCGAATATATTAGGCACAAACATGCAAAATGGGTGGTATGGTCCTTTAAAGTTAAACATATATTGTCCCCAAAATGTTTATCCAAAATATGTGGGAGTGGTTAGCATCTGTGTGTTTTAACTCTCTGAACTCTCCTGACTTATCTTAGGCTGCTGTAGGTGTGAATGTGCTCATAAACATACACCTTGGCTTTCTAGTCATACTGTAACATGCTATAAGAAAAAAAAAAAAAAAGCTTAAATGTAGTGTCAAAGTGGAATTGTTGCCATGACGACAACATCTTCTGAACCTTCTCCTTCTCTTCTTTCTTTCTGTTAGTGGTCTTGGTTACATTGTGGGATCACAAGTCAGCAATATAGCCAACAACTGGCACTGGGCTCTGAGGGTGAGTCCGCCTTCTGCGATGCTTGTTAATTAGTGCTGAATTTGTGGTCCTGTAACCACCATGATCAGTCTTTCTGCAGCTTTTTATTTTCCAGGCTCTCTGCTGACTCTTTCTGGCCTTCAGGTAACTCCAGGTTTGGGGTTGATCGCAGTGCTGCTGCTGATTTTCGTGGTCCAGGAGCCAAAAAGAGGCGCCATCGAAACCCGACCAGAGCACCACCTGCACCAGACCAGCTGGCTGACAGACCTGCAAGCTCTGCGCAAGAAGTAGGTTAAAGGATTCATCATCAGCAGTTTACACCGCCTCCTGTTGTGCTACAGTAGGTTGTTTACCTGCTCTGACTTTAAAAGGAGTCTTTTTTTTGTTTCTGTGTGTTTCCTCTGCAGTCGCAGCTTTGTGTTGTCTACATTTGGCTTCACCGCGGTGGCCTTTGTTACCGGCTGTCTGGCTCTCTGGGCTCCGACGTTCCTCTTCAGAGCGGCCGTNCGCGGTGGCCTTTGTTACCGGCTGTCTGGCTCTCTGGGCTCCGACGTTCCTCTTCAGAGCGGCCGTTTTCGCTGGAAAGAAAGCTCCCTGTGTCGAGGCACACTGCTCCTCCTCAGAAAGGTAAGGAGCGGTTTTAGTTACAGTAGAACTAACAAATGCAACTCAAAACCCTGGAATATTTACACCTTTACATGATGCTTTGAGACAGTTGTTGGGTTTGACTGATTAAATTGGCAGATGGGCAAACAAATCAGACAGACATGTCTCTGAATACTTTCCTTTATCTACAGAATAAATCTGTAGGGAACAACAAACCTAAAACGAATGGTGAAACTAAATATATTGTCCTCAGCACCACCAACCATCTCCTTTTCAGCACGTCGGCTCTCTGGCGGCGTGCAGCACCTGACTTCTCTTGTGTCTTTGTTTCTTGCAGTTTGATTTTCGGCGCCATCACCTGTGTGACCGGCGTGCTGGGCGTGGCCAGCGGCGTGCAGGTCAGTCGCCAGCTGAGGAAGAAGACGCCCAGGGCTGACCCGTTGGTCTGTGCGGCCGGTCTGCTGTTCTCAGCTCCTTTCCTCTACCTGGCCATCGTCTTCGCCGAGGCCAGCACATACGCCACCTACGTGAGCTGTCTTCCTCCTCCGCATTTTCAGTTTCAGCTGCTGAACTCTCAACTCATCCTGTAGCAATTCTGGTCGTGTCGTTTTGTGTTTGTCCCCTCAGGTCTTCATTTTCTTCGGAGAGACATTCCTGTCCATGAACTGGGCCATCGTGGCTGATATCCTGCTGGTGAGAAACCTTAAAGTCTTTCTCCTTCATGTTTCTGTGTATAAGGAGCCTTTATTAATGTCCAGTTAAAGGACCATACCACCCATTTTGCATGTTTGAGACTAATATATTCAATTTTCATACATGTAACGTTACTGACAATCATTTCCCAAAGCATACTACTGAACAGTGAATTAAAAATGTTTTTCCTACCTTGCAGACCTCCATTGGTTTCAGTTCATTCTGGTATTAAAATCAACTTATTGATACTTGAAACATTCTTGGGATAGGTAATCCATCATCACCAACAAGACGTGTATTCAGGTGTTTTTTAGAAGTTATATAATTTTAGTGTTTAAGCGCAATAAAAAGTGTGGAGTGAATGTATGCCTCCACCGGGGAATATAGTCCCAAAAGAAGACCTGCGTTTTCGGAAAAATTTAAATGACTGTGACTTCATAAGGCTGCGTAACTATTAGCAGGAGAAACATGGATTTTTAAAGTGGGCGTATCACTTGAATATTTGATTTTGAAAGATTAAGAAATTTTGTAAAATATCAGGAAAGCTGAAATATGGTTTTATCCTTTGGGAAATGATTGTCAGTAATGTAAAATGTGTGAAAACTGAATATATTAGGTTCAAACATGCAAAATGGCCTGGTATGGTCCTTTAATATTAATGTTTGGAAAGTGTTCATGGAACATTTTAATTCTTCCACTTGATTTAATTTAAGTTGCAGGGATTCATGTAAGAAAGTTTATTACATACATTATCTGAAAGTGATAATTTTTAGTTAATCATATGAAGTGAAACTTGATTTTGTTGAGGGTCTCGTTACTTGGAGAACTACTTATTTATCTGTTTTTCTGGTTACGTGGAAAGTTTTTCTTTAGTTCCGCTGCTACAACTTTACTCTTAACATCAAATATCACTATTTACTATTTCTCAGTACGTGGTGGTTCCTACCCGCCGCTCCACAGCTGAAGCTTTGCAGATCGTCGTCTCTCATCTCTTGGGAGATGCAGGAAGTCCGTACCTGATCGGAGTGGTATGTCACGTTTGGAAACACACACTCTTAGCTCTGACGTGTTAGTCTGTTCCTGTTTATCAAATAAGAAAAATGTGTGCAAGGATTCAGGAGATTTTTTTGTGTCTTTATGTTTTCAGGTGTCTGATTGCCTGAGGAAGTCGGACTCGTACCTCTGGCAGTTTCGCTCGCTGCAGCTCTCTTTGCTTCTCTGCGCCTTCGTGTGTGTAGCAGGCGGAGCTTTTTTCCTGGCCACCGCCATCTTTATTGAGTCAGACCGCAATCGTGCTGAGAACTACGTCCCCTCAGGTGAGCAAACTGCTGCTTACAGTTTCAAGGAACACAGAGTTTGGTCATCAGCAGTGCTTGAAATGGACAACAAAAGGTGAAAAGGTGCCAGTACTCCCCTTGAAGCTCAATGTTGACAGTGATTTCTGTTTGACTGTGAGAATGAAATTTTATCGGCCCCCATCCTCATCAAAGTTGCCCATCCCTGGTATATAACACGCGGTCCTCTGATTTGATTCGTCCAGCTGCAACCTTTGCTATTATTTTCCCGTCTTGTTCTGCAGTAGAGTGCGGAAGGTTTATGAGAGCTTCTGGTACTCCTGAAAATGTCCCAGTACTCTGAAATGAAAATCACAGAGGTCCCAGTACTGCGTACCGGTGAGTACCAGCCCACTTCAAGCANCTGAAATGAAAATCACAGAGGTCCCAGTACTGCGTACCGGTGAGTACCAGCCCACTTCAAGCACTGGTCATACCCCATGTGGGGTCGCTTGTGGGATCACAGGAGATTTTGAAGACTGACATACTGATTTTTTTCATACTTTTATTAAAATCAAATGCATTTAGAGAGCTTGAAAAAAAAAATATAATACTACAGTATACCACGCTATGGTAACTTGATACTAAATGCTGGAGTCATGAGGAGTTTACAACCGAAAATTAACATCACCGGGCTGAAAAAGGTGAGAAGACCTGGTTTAGTATATCGTTTTGCAAAAATTCGATAAGTAACTTGTGCCAGACTGTGTTTACGTTTTGAAATGAGTTTGGAAAAGCCAAATTAATGATCTGTCTTCTTGTTTTTCTGTGTTAACAGATGATGAACCGATTGTTGTACCAAAAAGCGGCCGATCCACCAGGGTGCCAGTATCCAGCGTTCTGATTTGACGACACCAACATGCACCTGTGTTTTTTAGGATAAATTTATTTTAACGTTTTTCCCAGAATTGCTTTTTATAACTTTCCTCTGCATGGGAACATGGCGGCAAACTGCTTCTCTTCTATTCTCCAGACTTTCTGATGGACGTTTTGTTTTACTTTTCACACGTGAGCTTAACACAAAGCTTCTTGTGAACACAGAGTGGGTATAAAGTTGAAATTAAGCACTAGACAGTGAGGTGAAGTCACCACTTGTGAAGTGACAAAAGCTCCTCTGTGGGTTTCATTGTGCCATTTTATTTGTCACGCAGCAGAAGGGAAACCAGAGCAAAGTGTCTGACCTAAAAGTTTTATTACAAAATCTTCTTTTCTTTTTAAAGCTCCAGACGTTCGCCAATTTCAGAAAACACCTAGACATATGAAACATCTGTATCTTCATTTAACTACAGCATAAGAACCAAAAAACACAGACTTTACATCTTTAACCATTTTTTCATGTATAAGTATTTGTATATGTTTGACTTTGTTTCAGTAATACTAACCATCTTGCAGATGTATATTTGTTAGAGGCAACAGTCCAACATGTGGTCTGACTTGACCCACAACTGAAAACAAAATAATTTTCAGAAAATTTGGAAGGGATGGATTTTTTTTTTTTTTTTTTTTTTTTAAATATACTGAATGGTTTTAATCACTTGTTCATCTTTTCGTAACTGTTTTAAATGTTTTTGTTTTATTGGTCAATATTGGGGTTTTTAGACCTTTTATAGACCTGAAGGGTTAAACTGAGCACATTTGAAGTTCTTTAAAGAGTTTGAACTTTTGTTTTGGGAGTTCCTGTTTTTTGTTTATTTCGGGTTTGAGACAGTGATGGCACAGCCAGAAATCTACATCTGGTTCTGAGTTTTCACCAAGTTGTACAGGTAGAGTATACACTACAGGAACTGGAAATGATAGTCATTAAAAAAAAAAGAGAAAATAACTTTTACATTAATAATAGTAATCAAAGTTGGTTTGTTAACTTCAAATTATTTTAGCAACTCATTTCTGTAAATAATTAAACCTTGAGATTTAATTTGTCAGATGTTTCTGTGTTTGCTTTGTTCTTGTGTGGATTTAGAAAATGTAGCTGCAGGTAAGTGTGTAGTTTAGGATAAAATAACAAATTTTATTATTCAGGAGAAACCAAGTCATAACAGAAGTAATGTTTATATTTACACATTTACTACAGTCTTACTATAAACTTAGTCTTGATATACACTTACTATAGTATTACTATACACTTACTATAGTCTTACTATACATTTACTACAGTCTTTTATACACTTACTACAGTCTTACTATACACTTACTACAGTCTTTTATACACTTACTATAGCCTTAGTATACACTTACTATAGTCTTTTTTTACAGTTACTATAGTCGTAGTATACACTTACTATAGTCTTTGATACACTTACTATAGTCTTACTATACATTTACTATAGTCTTTTATACATTTACTACAGTCTTACTATACACTTACTATAGCCTTACTATACACTTACTGTACTATACACTTACTATACACTTACTGTAGTCTTACTATACACTTATAGTCTTTTATACACTTACTATAGCCTTAGTATACACTTACTATAGTCTTTTTTTTACAGTTACTATAGTCTTAGTATACACTTACTATAGTCTTACTATACACTTACTATAGCCTTACTATACACTTACTATAGCCTTACTATACACTTACTATAGTCTTACTATACACTTACTATAGTCTTACTATACACTTACTATAGCCTTACTATGCACTTACTATAGTCTTACTATACTTACTATAGTCGTACTATACACTTACTATAGTATTTTATACACTTACTATAGTCTTTTATACACTTACTATAGCCTTACTATACACTTACTATAGTCTTTTATGCACTTACTGTAATCTTTTATACACTTACTATAGTCTTACTATACACTTATAGTCTTTTATACACTTACTACAGTCTTCTATACACTTACTATAGCCTTAGTATACACTTACTATAGTCTTACTATACACTTACTATAGTCTTTTTTTACAGTTACTATAGTCTTTTTTTACAGTTACTATAGTCGTAGTATACACTTACTATAGTCTTACTATACATTTACTATAGCCTTACTATACACTTACTGTACTATATACTTACTGTACTATACACTTACTATACACTTACTGTAGTCTTACTATACACTTAAGATAGTCTTCATATACACTTACTATAGTCTTTTATACACTTACTATTGTCTTACTATACACTTACTATAGTCTTTTACACACTTACTATATTCTTACTATACACTTACTATAGCCTTACCATACATTTACTATAGTCTGTTATACACTTACTATAGTCTGACTATACACTTACTATAGTCTTTTATACAATTACTATAGCCTTACTATACACTTACTACAGTCTTACTATACACTTACTATAGTCTTTTATGCACTTACTGTAATCTTTTATACACTTAATATAGTCTTACTATACACTTACTACAGTCTTTTATACACTTACTATAGCCTTAGTATAGTCTTACTATACACTTACTANTAGTCTTACTATACATTTACTATAGTCTTTTATACATTTACTACAGTCTTACTATACACTTACTATAGCCTTACTATACACTTACTGTACACTTACTGTAGTCTTACTATACACTTATAGTCTTTTATACAATTACTATACATTTACTATAGTCTTACTATACACTTACTATTGCCTTACTATACACTTATAGTCTTTTATACACTTACTATAGCCTTACTATACACTTATAGTCTTTTATACAATTACTATACATTTACTATAGTCTTACTATACACTTACTATTGCCTTACTATACACTTATAGTCTTTTATACACTTACTATAGCCTTACTATACACTTATAGTCTTTTATACACTTACTAAAGCCTTAGTATACACTTACTATAGTCTTTTTTTTACAGTTACTACAGTCTTACTATACACTTACTACAGTCTTTTATACACTTACTATAGCCTTAGTATAGTCTTACTATACACTTACTATAGTCTTTTTTTACAGTTACTATAGTCGTAGTATACACTTACTATAGTCTTTGATACAATTACTATAGTCTTACTATACATTTACTATAGTCTTTTATACATTTACTACAGTCTTACTATACACTTACTATAGCCTTACTATACACTTACTGTACTCTTACTGTAGTCTTACTATACACTTATAGTCTTTTATACAATTACTATACATTTACTATAGTCTTACTATACACCTACTATTGCCTTACTATACACTTATAGTCTTTTATACACTTACTATAGTCTTAGTATACACTTACTACAGTCTTTCATAAACTTACTATAGTCTTTTATACACTAACTATAGCCTTACTATGCACTTACTATAGTCTTACTATACACTTACTATAGTCTTACTATACACTTACTATAGTCTTACTATACTTACTATAGTCGTACTATACACTTACTATAGTCTTACTATACTTACTATAGTCGTACTATACACTTAAGATAGTCTTCATATACACTTACTATAGTCTTTTATACACTTACTATTGCCTTACTATACACTTACTATAGTCTGTTATACACTTACTATATTCTTACTATACACTTACTATAGCCTTACCATACATTTACTATAGTCTTTTATACACTTACTATAGTCTTACTATACACTTACTATAGTCTTTTATACAATTACTATAGCCTTACTATACACTTACTACAGTCTTACTATACACTTACTATAGTCTTTAATACACTTACTATAGTCTTTTATGCACTTACTGTAATCTTTTATACACTTACTATAGTCTTACTATACACTTATAGTCTTTTATACACTTACTATAGCCTTAGTATAAACTTACTATAGTCTTTTATACACTTACTACAGCCTTAGTATACACTTACTACAGTATTACTGTACACATACTATAGTCTTTTATACATTTACTATGGCCTTAGTATACACTTCATATAGTCTTACTATACACTTACTATAGTCTTTTATACACTTACTATAGCCTTACTATGCACTTACTATAGTCTTACTATACACTTACTATAGTATTTTATACACTTACTATAGTATTTTATACATTTACTATAGTCTTTTATGGACTTACTATACTCATACTATACACTTACTATAGTCTTTTATACACTTACTATAGTCTTTTTATATACTTCTACAGTCTTACTATACACTTACTATAGTCGTACTATACACTTACTATAGTCTTTGATACACTTACGATACTCTTACTATGCACTTACTACAGTCTTTTATACACTTACTATAGTCTTACTATACACTTACTATAGTCTGTTATACACTTACTATATTCTTACTATACACTTACTATAGCCTTACCATACATTTACTATAGTCTTTTATGGACTTACCATACTCATACTATACACTTACTATATTCTCTTATACACTTACTACAGCCTTACTATACACTTACTATAGTCTTTTATACACTTACTATAGTCGTACTATCCACTTACTATAGTCTTTGATACACTTACAATAGTCTTACTATAAGTTTACTATAGTCTTTTTTTACAGTTACTATAGTCTTAGTATACACTTACAATAGTCTCTGATACACTTACTATAGCCTTAGTATACACTTACTATAGTCTTACTATACACTTACTATAGTCATACTATACACTTACTATAGTATTTTATACACTTACTATGGACTTAGTATACAGTTACTATAGTCATACTATACACTTACTATAGCCTTAGTATACACTTACTATACTATTACTATACACTTACTATAGTCTTTTATACACTTACTATAATCGTACTATATACTCACAATAGTCTTTGATACACTGTCTTACTATACACTTACTATAGTCTTTTTTTTTACACTTACTATGGTTTTACTATACACTTACTATAGTCTTTTATACACTTACTATAGTCGTACTATGCACTTACTATAGTCTTTGATACACTTACTATAGCCTTATTATGCACTTATATATTCTTTTATACACTTAATATGGTCTTACTATACACTTACTATAGTCTTTTACGCACTTAGTATAGTCTTACACTTACTATAGTCTAACTATACACTGACTGTAGCCTTATTATACACTTACTATAGCCTTATTATACACTTACTACAGTCTTTTATACACCTACTATAGCCTTAGTATACACTTACCATAGCATTAGTATACACTTACTATAGTCTTACTATACACTTGCTATATACTTATTATACACTTGCTATATACTTATTATACACTTACTATAGCCTTAGTATACACTTACTATAGTGTTACTATACACTTACTATAGTCTTTTATACACTTGCTATATACTTACTATAGCCTTAGTATACACTTACTATAGTCTTACTATACACTTACTATAGTCTTACATACACTTACTATAGTCTTGTGTACAGCTACTATCCTACTATAGGCTTAGTATACACATACTATAGCCTTATTATACACTTATAGTCTTTTATTCACTTACTCTAGTCTTACTATACACTTATAGTCTTTTATACACTTACTATAGTCTTACTATACACTTACTATAGTCTTACATACACTTACTATAGTCTTGTATACACTTACTATACACTTATATATTCTTTTATTCACTTACTATAGTCTTACTATTGTTTTTTATAGACTTACTATAGTCTTACTATAGTCTTTTATGGACTTACTATACACTTACTATAGTCTTTTATACACTTATTATAGTCGTACTATACAGTTGCTATAGTCGTACTATACAGTTACTATAGTCTTGTGTACAGCTACTATCCTACTATAGGCTTAGTATACACATACTATAGCCTTATTNTTACTATAGTCTTGTGTACAGCTACTATCCTACTATAGGCTTAGTATACACATACTATAGCCTTATTATACACTTATAGTCTTTTATTCACTTACTCTAGTCTTACTATACACTTATAGTCTTTTATACACTTACTATAGTCTTACTATACAGTTACTATAGTTTTGTATACAGCTACTATCCTACTATAGGCTTACTATACACTTATTGTAGTCTTATATTAAGTGTATATTAAGACTATAGTAAATATATATAAAGTTTATAGTAAAACTATCATAAGTGTATAATAAAACTATTTTAAATGTATAGTAAGGCTATAGTGATGTATCGAAAGACTACACTGAATGTATAGTAAGACTATATCAAGTGTATTGTAAGATTATAGTAAGACTATAGTAAGTGTATATTAAGGCCTGTAAGAGGTTGGACGATACCACTGGATGCATACAGACCCAAGGAATGCAGGGAAAAAAGAATTTCAATCAGTTGATGACTCATTTTTTTCAGACATGTTTAGCAGACACATACACCAAGTCTGGTTACATGAGATTAATTCCTTCAGGAGATATACCACATGTTGTAAAATTAGCCATGCCTACATCTTTGTCAACCAATTGCAGCAAAATGGAAAGGTACTTTTTTCCGACTTGGTCCAAACATGTCATATGCAAATTTTGGTGATAATTGAGCCAAAACTATGTATGTAGGAAGACATACGAAAAAACTGTTTGATACAATTCAAAATGGCAGAAAATCTAGTCAGGCATAAATGGGAGTAGCCTATATGGATAGATGCATATAGTTCCAATGAATCAAAGGTAAAAAGAATTTTGATTCTAGGACTTACAGTTCAAAAGTTATCTGCCAATTATGCAAAAATTTTGAATTTCTTATTATAGCACGACCTTCAGGCCGATCAGTTTATATTTTGTCGCCTGAGAAGCAGTGAATTTTTTGTAGCTAACTGACATTGCTATGGGGAGATGTAGCCATGAAGAGATTTGTGGACAACATAGGCTATTCCTTTATAATGGAGACAATCTTCAGTCAGTCTGTGTTAGTTCTTACAGAGCACACCATGCCACTCAAAAAGGTACTATACTATTAAGTTCTACACAAAGTATATATTTAACCATGATCCAGAACTTCCTTGTTAGTTCTGCAAGTATTGTTGCTGCATCATGATTTTCAATTTTATTTCTATAACATCTTTAAAAAAAAAATCCCTCAAGCCATATTTGTACTTTGGTAAACTAACAGAAATGTTGCCAAGACAGGACAATAAAAAGACTCCTGCCAGGACTTGAACCTGGTACTTCCATGAACAGAATGGATGCGTTACCATGATACACCACAGGAGTTTGGTGTGTGTTGCTGCAACATCTTACAGGAACATAAAGCTCAGGCTGCTGCTGATGTTAAAGCGCCTCTAATGCAGCACACCAAGTCAGCCTGGAAAGCTAAAATCCAACATTTAGCAACTTGAGAAGCAAGAATGATACTCCGCAAAACAGCAGCAAGTTTTGGATGACAGGTTACCAGTTTATATAAAAATAGAGTGCATGTGGCCTATTTTGACATTGTCTATACAAGTGATTTGTTCCATAAATGTAGAAATCTGAGAAGAGTTTAGCATTGTTCAGCAGCGTCTCTTCAAACAGAGGAGTCACAAGGTTGAAAATTTTATGCCAATAAAATTATATTGCAAAATAACTTTATTAGTTTACTTACAACTCTAAAACAAGGAATTTCAATTTCTGCACAAACAAAAGTATCAGTCATTTTTATCCACTGGAAGGGTTTGGCCCACTCAGTTTCACCAGAGCCCCGTTTGCCAGAAGATTTCCAGGTGAATCCAGACAGGTTGCTATGGCAACTGTAGCAGCTGGGTAGCAAGGTAGCTTACCTGCTACAGCTCACCTGGTCTGGCAAGCCTGTACTTTGCCTGTTTCCACCTCCCACGGCGAGGANTTTTGGGAGGCATTAATTTGGACTAATTAACATTACTTGCCATCCTGGCTCACAATTCAAATTTACCAAAACATGCCAATTTCAGATATTTAGGATTATATATCAATGTCATTGTTAACTGCCAATTTTTTCCAAGTCAGTTGTAAAGTAGTTG
>VXCM01005939.1:2954-17630 GCA_014773175.1 Lucifuga dentata
TCGTATGAGTAAATGTGATGGTTGTTGTGAGTTTGTTCTTGTTTCTTTGGTAATGACACTGATTTAGGCTATGCTATGTTTATATGTGATGCAGCATCCTGTCATAATGCGTAATAATGCTACATCCTATTCATGTCTCTGAAGTTAGTGTGTTGTAACTGACATAGGTGTTGATCCTCGTGTTAAATCACTTTATTCCACTTGATAAAGGTTACTGTCACTGTGAATATGGGGTGATTATGTCGTATAACAGTAGCATATTGGTAGCTTATTAGAAGGTGGTTTAATTGTGGGAGGATGCATTGAAGGCCAGGTGTAAAATGCACGGCCCACCACTGATATAACCATACATTAAACATAACACACATCAATGAAAGGCCTGTCTGACCAAATCAGTTTGAAGCGTCCATGTTTCTGATTGACTTTGTGTCCATGGGGAGGCTTTTCCAGAGGGTGGGGGGCTACAATAGAAGCTTGGTCACCTCTAGTCTTAAACTTAAACCAAGGGATGGCGACCAGACGCTGATCAGAAAACTAAACTCCTGCCTGCAGAATAAGGGCTCAACAGTGATTTTGTTAGTTTATTAGGAGGATTGCTCTGCGTTTGGGGCAGCATGATGGCTTAGTGGCTGGCATTGTCGCCTCACAGGAAGAAGGTCTAGGGTTCGAATCTGGCTGGGTCCTTTCTGTGTGAAGTTTGCATGTTCTCCCCGTGTCTGCGTGGATTCCCTCCCAACTCCAAAGACATGAAGGTTAGGTGAACTAGAAACTCTAAATTGACTGTAGGTGTGAATGTATGTGTTTCAGCCCTGTGATTGGCTGGTGACCTGTCCAGGTGTACCCTGCTTCTCGCCCAGTAACCGCTAGGATAGGTTCCAGCCCCACCCACCTGACTCAGAATAGGATAAGAGGGTATGGATGATGGATGGATGACTCTGATTTGGATGGTGGAATGGCCTCAGGTACCAATCGATAAAATTATTTGAATAACAATTTATTCAAAAGTTTAAAAAAGGCATGTTTCTTTTATCATAAACAGGTGCAATTTTGGTCAAGATCATGAGAAACAACTGTTTATTATCACACATAAGACAATTAAGGGCTATTATTAAAGTTGTTCCCTCTTCAGAATTGAAAATGCTAAGATTTGCATTGGGAAAGACAAGGATGGACAAGGTCAAGAATGAGTATATTACAGGGACAGCTCAGGTTAGGCGGCTTGGAGACAAAGCCAGAGAGGCGAGATTGAGATGGTTTGGACATGTGCAAAGGAGGGATGCAAGGTATATTGAGAGAAGGATGCTGAAGATGGAGCTTCCAGGCAACAGGAAAAGAGGAAGGAGAGGAGGTTTATAGATGTAGTGAGAAAGGACATGGAGACAGAGGAAGATGCAGAGGACAAGGAGAGATGGAAACGCATGATCCGCTATGGCGACCCCTAACAGGAGCAGTCAAGTCTAACCCTAACCAAAAGAAGAAGAAGATTAAAGGACCATACCACTCATTTTGCATTTTGAACCTAATATATGCAATTTTTATACACATAACGTTACTGACAATCATTTCCCAAAGGATTTTTGCAAAATCTCTTAATCTTTTAAAATCAAATATTCAAGCGATACACCCACCTTAAAAAGCAATGTTTCTCCTGCTAATTATGCAGCCTTATGAAGTCACAGTTGTTTAAATTTTTCCATAAACACAGGTCTTCTTTTGGGACTATATTCCCTGGTGGAGACATACATTCACTCCACGCTTTTTATTGCTCTTAAACGCTAAAATTACTTAACTAAAAAGAACCTGAATACACGTCTTGTTGGCGATGGATAACCTATCCCAAGAATGTTTCAGGTATCAACAAGTTGATTTTAATAGCGTACCAGAATGAATTGAAACAAATGGCGGTCTGGGAAAAAAATCTGACTCACTGTTCCAGTAGGAAATGATTGTCAGTAACCTTACATGTAGGAAACTAGAATACATTAGGCTCAAACATGTGAAATGGATGGTATGGTCCTTTAAAGTTGTTCCTTCTCTTTAGGGCAGCACTGTAGCAACTTGATTAGCAATGTTGCCTCACAGCAAGAAGGTCATGGGTTGTCAGTTCAACTTAGAATATGAATTTCATCAGTGAAAGTTTTAGAATAAGAACAAAAATTATAGCTTTGTTTGGCCTTGGTGGATGTATGTTGTTTAATGAGTGCACTTCTGCCTTTAATGTGTGTGTGTGTATGTGTGTGTGTGTGTGGGGGGGGGGGACAGTTAAAGCAATGTTTTAATTAACCTTTCAGTAAAAATATAAAAAAATAAAAAAGATGATTTATTGATTACTAGGTGAAACCAAAATAGAAATATTTCCATATTTCTATTTTCTCTTTGGAAGAATTATGGGCGTTTTCTACGTTGGCCTTTGCTATTACAAAAAAAAAAAAAAAAAAANAAAAAAAAAAAAAAAAAAGAAAGAGCAAGGTTAAATAAACATGAGATGGGGATTCGTTAGACACGGGTCTTAATGAATCCCAGTAATTGGATCTGGATCCAAATTGGAACCTGCTATCAGAACCCGACACACTATCTCAAAAAATACCAATTCAAACTTTTTCTGCACATATCTTCCCATTCTGCTGCAATTAAAGCATTTTAGAACCCAATTCAAAGGAGCCACTGAAGAATGGAGGAACTAATTAAATGCATTATTACTGAACGCGGCGTACTGTACATTTAGCTTCCATGTAGCCTTGAGGGTAAATGTAATATGTTTGTTGTTCGTCTTTGGGTTTGCAACAGCACATTCATGTTTTTAATTTCCTCTGTAATTACGCCTTTGCCGGCTTCCTCAGTAATGTTCTGACATCTCAATATGAAATCAGCTTGTTATTTTGATTATTTACAACGCAATTAGAATGTTCACAAGATGCAGCAGTAAAGATAAAAAAAAAAAAAAAAAAANTTTTTTTTTTTTTGTTTTTTTTTTGGGTTTTTTTTTCCTGGCTTCTGGCTGAGCAGACAGGCGGGTGTCTGTGTTTGTGCATTTGTCTAAACCTGTTTTGCTGACTGGTTTGTTTACGTGTGTGTGTGTGTGTGTGTGTGTGCATCAGTGCAGTGAGCTCCTTGCCTGCATCAGCGTGTCATCCAGCATTTGTATTGACTCTAGTCTCTGAGGAAAAACCTGCACATGCCTCTTCCCTGCCCATGTTTTTTAATTGGAGTGGCTATAGCGGCGCGCACACACACACACACACACACACACACATAGAGTGGTGTGTGGGTGGAGTGGTCTCTTGCATTTTACATCAGTTGACAATCAGTAAGTCAGTCAGTAATTATGGCATTATTACTATAGTAATATAATATTATTAATTAATAATCATGCCCTTTTAATAACATTGTAGGATACAAGGTATTTGTGAACAAAAAACAGAAATAAAGCACTAATTACCAAAAAATGAAATATCATATTGTTGCTGTCCTGTCAAAAACACGTATCTCCAAAATGTCATATTTTCACAAACTAACAACAGGAATATGTGTAAAATAAGATTATCTGTGTCAGAATTCTGAAATCATATAACTGATGTTAAATCCTGAAAATCACAGAGGTGGGAACATGTAGTTGATTGTACTCTTATTTATTTATTAATTAATTTATTGTTTGTTTGTTTGTTTGTTTTTAAGTCCACATAAATACATAAGACACCAAATAGATAAGTCCAGCAGTGAAACAAAACTTAACACAAATATCCAGTGAAGGAACCAAAATTATAATCAAAATATTGCTACACAAAATTAACCTCATAAAAATAATAAATTTTCTGCAAGCTATATACACAAAAAGGCTCCCTAAACACTGCCAACCAGAAAAATAATATTTTAGAAATGAAGAGTCCAGCCCATATTGCTTTGCAGCACCTGATAATGCAATAATGCAATTTTGCATTTTAAAACGTGAGAATTATTCACACTAAATGAGGTTAAAATACCAACATACAAACATAACTATACCTTTGTGCACACGTGTACTTATTTTTGTTTGTTTTCTCATAATCACAGAACAATTATTTTGCAATCTTGTGATTTTTTTCAATAAAAATCTGAAATATTCTTAAATGCTAACTAACGATAATGGGACATAAGGAAATCTCTGCCAGAAAATTAAACACATGAAAACACTCTGATCATTATTTCATAATCACAAGAAACCAAATGCATGCCTTATCAAAAATCATAAAATCAATATTCTGTGATCACGAGCAAACAAACATATTATGCCAAAAACTCAAAATAATTATCTCATTAACATTAAACGCCAAAATAAAGACAATTAAACCCATCTGAATATGAATGAATCCAGACTAATTATGTCTATTATATAGAAATAACAGCATCATTAGCTTGCTGTAATAATAATATGGAGAATTTGCATCACTTATATTCTTCTTAGTCTCATAATGTATTAGTTATCATCAAAATATTTAACATATATTACATCCGTGTTGCACTGAATCTAATTAAATACAACTTAAATGAATAGCTTCTTTCCCAATAATCTTTCCCAATTCTTTCCCAATTTCCCAATAAAATAAATAATTTATCAATTTTCCCATAAATCAGCCTTAAGACAGTTTGTTTTTTTGTTTTTTTTTTGAATTCTATACATAGCATAATAGTGAAATGGAACATGATTTTGATGACAATAATCAGGAGAAAATTAGAGATATTTTACATTTCTGAATATAGTCAATGATTATTGTTCCATAATACATGCTGAATAATTCAAACTATCAGACATTTTGTAATAAAATATTTGTATGTACGCAGCATGCCTTTATTTTCTTAGATGCTCTTGAAGTCATTGCTGTAATCTGATGCAACAGTGTTTAACATTTCTGCCAGTATGTTGCTCTTGGCTCTTGAGGGAAGTCTTTGCTAAAGGTTGAGTCAGAGATTGTGGATTTCAAACCAACTGCCATGGAAATGCAAATTGGACTTCAGAGCAGAAAAGAAGTACTAAAACGGTAATTTGTTAAAGTGGGTTTCAGGGATTCCCAGGGGCCTCAGATGGGTTCCAGGGGGTCATTCCTATACTCCCAGGGTCCTATGTTCCCCAGCTCTATATAGCACAATAGAGCACATAATGGGTTAGGATTAGGGTTAGGGTTANCCTATGTTCCCCAGCTCTATATAGCACAATAGAGCACATAATGGGTTAGGATTAGGGTTAGGGTTAGTCTGTTAACACACACACTTAATGTGTGTTAACAGAATATTGAACTGGGAAACACAGGACCCTGGGAACATAGGTATGCTCCCACATATGTTGCGTTTCCATCCAACTTATTCGCATATTTAATGCGCATTTCTGGTTATTTGATTAAAGGAAATGCGAATTGATCTGCATTTCCCAACTACGTTATGAATTATCTCGGAGGATGATTTCATCCTACATAAACAAATGTCCACAGCAAAACACACAGCATGCAGAGTTTAAATGAAACAGTTGGCGTGGAAGAAAACTTCTTACAGCCTGTAAGCAGTTATACACGCCTTATAAATGCAGCCAACAAATGCCTGACAGCGCGTTAACGGCGCTCTATAAACTCGTCTCATGTAGCCTACCGAGTTGCCTACCATGAGGTGGATGAAACTTTTAGTGAGGGTAAAACAGTCGTTTATGCGGCGTGTCAAGTTATTTTTGAAAAACTAATATGTTTTTTGGATATAACGAATAACGGATCCATCATTCTGCAGGTGCTTGCTAACAACTACCTGCTCTTCTGGGGCATGTGTGTGTATGTGTACGTGCGTGTGCGTGCTCACCCAGCAGCACGTCGCGTCCTCATCTTAATGTGAATAACCGGTGTTACCCTGAGACCCCAATACAGGTAGCCTAGGCTAGCCCCACACCAAGGTGATCTAGACCAGTCCACATCATCTCAAATTGTAGAATTCTAGTCTTATGATTCAGGCTAGGTCGAAGAATACTCGTCTCACTCACTAACTGTCTTCATCCTAAAGCCTCACCTATTTCACATACAGCTTCAATTAAGACGTGGCCCGCCCCATTAACATTACTGTATGAACTCTAGTTAACGACAGCTATTCTTCTTATATGCAACTGTTGTTATAGTTGTGAGAATATGTTTTAGCAATAAGTATACTTTTACTGCTAAGGTGCTGTTTAATCATCATTAAGTCCAAGTTAACCCTTCAGAAACCCATATGCAAATCATAAACACTTCATACACAGGCTGTCTTATTTTACATCACCAAGGAGAGGCTAAAAATACTCAAAATGTCAAAAAAGAACCAATCAAAAATGACAAAAGGCTAATACTTTAACTATAAAGAGTTAATTTTATTTTAAGTTGCTCAAGCATACAGCAAAAATTGATCAAAAGCAGCAATATCTAGAATTTAGAAAAAAGATCAAAAATACAAGAAATCATTTCAAAATCACTGAAAATACTTCAAAATCACTCCAATAAAATCACACATAAAAATCATCTTACCCCATAAACAGGGAAAAACACTCTTAAATTGTAACAGTTGTAACTTTACTACTTTTGGTCTGTTATTGGACAATTAATATCTCACCTATGTTGTTCAACATTATTGCTTACTAATGGAAAACACCCTTAACGTCTCCTAGCCTGGTTTAAGGAACTTAGGTACTCTTCCACTCAAGCTGTTTCCTGTTATTGAAATTTTCAGTTACATGATCAGCAAAAATCACTCAATAATCAGCACCGCACCCCGTACTGGTCATTCAGCTACAGCTGTGTCAAAGGTTACATAGATCATGTTCACTTCAATTTAATACACAACATAAATGCATCAAAAATCACTGAGATTATAGTTACTTGATTTAAAACACATTGTAAGTGTACTCAAGATTACTTTAAAACATGATTACTTGATTTTATCACATATCATTCCATAATTATTACTGCTTCATTATAAAATGCTTTTCTTGATTTTATTTCTCATCAAAACACTCCCTTCTCACCCCATTTCACATTTTATTCACACACATTGTATACAGGCATGTAGCACATCTTTCTTCACTCATCAGTGAAACCTGTAAACTCAAAACCCTTATTACTTTCACAGAAATGAGGTAACAACATTCTCAATTTATGTTAACCACACATATTTATCATTAATGTTAGTTATTTATTCATTCTCTTACAGCTATATGAATCAATAGTAAATCAACGTTTAATTATAATTCTTCTTTTCTTACTGCATTCTCCGGCCTTTTCTGCCCATGCTCTCTTTCCTCCTTTCCTGTGTTCTGACGATCCTGATGATTCATGCACCTCTCAAACAGGTAGTAGCTCAGGTGGTGGTCTCTCTTCCTCTCCTGGTTGCGATCCTTCTCCCTCCTGAATAGGTAGCAGCACAGGTAGTGACCTTTCTTCTGTGACCTCTTGGACAGATAGTAGAACAGGTAATGGATCTTCTTCTTCTTCTTCAGGTTGATCATTACTGGGATCCTCTTCTCCTGCCAGCCGTTTGAACACACTTGCAGAGAGTAAACTTTCTGATCACTTGAACGTGCTCTCAAGTTTACTCACAACTTTTTCAACTTCAGAATGTTCTTCCCAGGTTCTCTCCACCTTTTGCACCTCTTCATACAGCTGTTCGACACTTGTCGCCGTAATGCCAAGATCTTCCACTGAAATCTCATCTATTAACACGTTTAACAACGGCTCATTGTCAGGATCGAATACGGTGTTCCTGGACGCCATCCTTCATTTTTATTTTTTCCTCAGTTTTTCTAGGCCTTTCTTCTGACTTGTCATCATCTTCCCTTGCTCTTTTTCTTGTTTTTGCGACTCATTTTTGGTGACTTGCTGACGAACTCTTTCAGCATCATTTCTGTCTTGACCTTTGACATCAGGCTTCATGCTCCTCCTTTCTGAGTCTGTGTGCGCTGAGTGTGGGTGTGCCTCTCGTCGGTGCCTTTGACTCCATTTCCCCTTATTTCCTTCTTTCTCCTTTCTCTCCAATGGCTCCTTTTTGACACTGGTTTCCCTCCACTTTATTCATATTTTGTCTTATGTGAATAATCAGTTGATCCACCTCTGCTAAGCATATACATTTTTAATGCGCATTTTGGAGTTAATGCGAATTAACTGTTTCCATCCAGGGTTTCTAATACGCATATTCATTATTCGCATAAAAATAGTTGGATGGAAACGCACCTATAGATATGAACATAGAACATAGATATGCCCAGTCATTCCTACATTCTGAGGGTCCTATGTTTCCTAGCTCTATATAGCACAGTAGAGCAATGGGTTAGGGTTATTCTGTTAACACACACTTAATGGTGTTAACAGAAGATTGAACTGGGGAACTTAGGAAAATGGGGAACACAGGACTCTGGGAACCATACGCTCCCGATTCCAGTTCTCCTTAAGCCAGGCAGAAACCGTATGACTTTCAGAGATTGCATGAGTTACGTTATCTTCCATTGATTGAATCAACCATCCTTCCATCCTTCCATCATCCATACCTGCTTATCCTAATCAGGGTTGTAGGTGGGCTGGAGCTTATTCCAGCAGCCATTGGGCGACAGGTGGACAGGTCACCAGCCAATCATAGAGCTGATGCACAGACAGACAAACTCATTCACACCTATGGTCAATTTAGAGTTTCCACTTCATCTAACCTGCATGTCTTTGGAGGAAACCTGGAGGAAACCCACGCAGACATGGGGAGAACATGAAAACTCCACACAGAAAGGACCCAGTCGGATTCGAACCTGGGGCCTTCTTGCTGTGAGGTGACAGCTCTAACCACCATCAAGAAGGCTGCCTGAACCAACCATCCTTCACGGCTAAAACCTGTGCTTATACTGTATGTTTAAACAGAACCTCCAGATTTTGTCCATTGACAATTCCAATAAAGTTTCATTGAAAAAACATGGCTATGTTTGTAATTCCTAATGTAGAGGTGGTAATGCATCCTCTAACCAGATGTTAATGCAAAAAAAAAAAGAGAAATGGAAGAAGAAGTAAGGACTTCCTCTAAAATGTTGACAGCAAAAAGGAAGGCAGAGTTACTTTGCACCATTTTTGTTTTCTTGTCATAGTTCTATTAATCTGCTCTCAGTTTTCTTTGTCCACACACTCTCCTGCTTGTGTCACGTTTCCACTCGCACAGGCCACTCAGGTACCTTTAGCACTTGACATTCAAAATTTCTGACATGCTAGAAATCCATCCAAATGTCCAAGAGCCAAATCATTCCTCGATCTGGAAGTAGAACTTTGGTCAGGACCTGCTTACGTGTCATGTCTAAAGTCTACAGGTAATCTGGAAATTCAGTCCAACTCCAAAACAAGTTGGGTCCAACCAAATTGAGGCCAAATTGGCCCGAAAAACATAATTATCCAAATTAGTGAGATTATAATCTCGCTTCAACCCCATTCTGTCAACAGTCAGCCATAATTTGTGCACCGGAGTCACTTCTCTTACTAACATCCTATTTGTGACTAAATCCAATCAGATCATGGGTTTGTGGAGCATGAGGATCCAAATCCTGGATTAGACGGTAACTTCTGATTCTGATTGGTCAGTTGCTTGGGCTGTCTTTATTGCCGTCATGTCTTGACACCTACTAGTCAGAGGGTAGTACAGCAGTTTATCCCCAGTGGATGATTCTTAATCATTTCTTTGACCCCTGACCTTTCATGTAGTGCCGCCATGAAGCCAAAATTTCATGACAGATTATCTAGAAAACTAATGGCAGGATTTCAAATACATTTTCCATTCATTTTCATGCTCCACAGTGGATGAAACTGTGTTTTTGTTTTCTCTGTGACCTCCCCCCCATGTGACCTCCCTCCCACCTTGTCTCTAAAGCCACCATCAGACCAACATTTCTACTCATATAAAAGAAATATTAAAATCAAATTGCTGTATTGCTGCCAAATTCACTGAACCACATGAATGCTCTCCAGAGGATGAACCCTTTTCATTTTGGACAGCTAATAAGCCTCTCACTACCACTCCCCTCAGGCCATGATGTCACATCAGACATATCTCATCATCACATAGTCAGATGAATATGAAATTTTGCTGAGCACATTTATGCTTTTAATGGGATGCACACTTAATTTTAATGGCCCCATGAGCCCCATTGATTGTTTGGTTGGTCACTTTAGAATTCTGAACTGATATTGAAGACATGTGGAGGAAGGGTGGAGCAAGAACCAGGCCAGAATTCATTCATTTTGGTGCTGATCCAGCTCCAGATCCATGAATTTTGGAAAAATAATTCACTAACTTCGGAAGATGAGGCATTTTTCCATATTATTTCAATTTCTTTAACCTTACACCATTTATGTCACATTTGATACCTGATTTTCTGAGACCTCTACATCACCGACATCATCAGTTGTTGACCAAAATGCCTATTATATCATGTCTAAAAAAAAAAAAAAAAAAAAAAAAAAAAAAAAAAAAAAAAAAAAGTCCAGTTTAAATCCTGTTGAGTTAAATAAATGCCTGATGTATCACATGTAATAAAAAAAAAAATTAAAAAAAATCATATATGCAAAAAAAAAAAATCTTTTTTTTTGACTTTGTTAAAAGGTTCAATAAAGAAATGAACTGCAAAAAAAAAAAAAAGTAGAATTTTCTAATAATTATTTAATGGGTCAGGCTTTAGATGGCTGAAAGGACCATACCACCCATTTTGTATGTTTGAGCCTAATATATTCAATTTTCATACATATTACATTACTGTTAATCATTCCCCAAGCATACTACTGGAACAGTGAATTAAAAATGTTTTTCCTACCTTCCAGACCTCCATTGGTTTCAGTTCATTCTGCTATTAAAATCAACTTGTTGATACTTGAAACGTTCTTGGGATAGGTAATCCATCATCACCAACAAGACGTGTATTCAGGTTTTTTTTGAAGTTATGTAATTTTAGTGTTTAAGCTCAATAAAAAGCGTGGAGTGAATGTATGCCTCCACCGGGGAATATAGTCCCAAAAGAAGACCTGCGTTTATGGAAAAATTTAAAGGACCGTGACTTCATAAGGCTGTGTAACTATTAGCAGGAGAAACATGGATTTTTAAGGTGGGTGTATCACTTGAATATTTTGCAAAATGTCAGGAAAGCTGGGAAATGATTGTCAGTAATGTAACATGTATGAACTGAATATGTTAAGTCAAACCTGCAAAATGGGTGGTATGTAAAGTAATAACATATCACCCATTTGGTGGGTGGTTTAAAGTAATGACCTCAATGAAAAATAAAAATAAAAATAAATTAGTATCTCATGGTAGAGTATAATTTGGTCAACAATTTGGTCCAGATCTGGATAATTAAAATAAATAAACAAATAAATAAAAGTCTCTTATGTAAAATAAAGCAATGAATTCCTATATTTATTGTGGCATGATGTCACCGTGTTTTCACAACAACAAGGACCTGGGTTCAAATCCCTTCTTGGCTCTTGTCCTTTTGGTGTGGAGATTCCATGTTTTCCCCATTCTAGTAGTTAGGATAATGGGGCAAGATTAATTTTGTGTTGTTGTTCAGCCAGGTTGGAGGTATATACTCCAATTATCCACATGCAAAATAAATTGCATTATACTACTAATTATACTAATTATACTTTCAGTTAATTTACTTTTTTGAGGAATTTGATGCTTAATAGCAGATTTCTGCATTTTTCTCTTGCTGATTCATGTTAGCGGACGCTGTCAGTGAACTCTCCACTGCATTAGATGACATTTTTACTATAAACTGCAATGAATTTTTGTTCTTTTTGAGAAAAAAAATCTGCAAATTTTTCAGTACAAATCAGTAAAATCCTAAAACAACAAGTCTTAGAGCCGTGTAGAACCTTTTTAAAAGGTGAATGCAAAGATAATGCTAACAACAGACTTACAGTAATATGGACATTGTCTTTTAAGATACTATATCATTTTGGTTTTTAGAATGTAGTTATAATGTAAAAATACGCATTCAGATATGTATTTAAATATAAGATAAGACAATACTTTACTGTCCCAGAGGGAAATAAGCACAACTGCCGTATATTAAAAAAAACACATGATTTAACATTACTGATTAAAACTAACAGATTAAAAAAAAAAAAAGGTATTCAGATAAAATACTCAGAATAAACACAAAATATGCAAATTGCTCATAATAAGGGTAACAACTTGGTGACAGGGTGACAGCCCATCTAATATACATAATACATTAAAATAAATAAATTAAAAATACATAAAGGATAATTTTATCCCTTTTTACTCTTTAATTAGCAGCAACCAACAGGATGAATGTTGCACTGCATCTAGCTTTTTGTGATGGACGCCTGACCCTCCCACCACCACACACACACACACACACACACACACACACACACACACACACACACCAGGAGGTCAGCATCCAGTGACTTTCTATGTATTTTTATCTCTGCTGGCTGCAGAATCGGCTCCAGGCTTAGCGAGGCGGTGGAAGGTTCACCTGGTAAGTGCCTGCAATTCCAGAAGCAATCACGTCTAAACTAACATGTGCGTCCAGGTCGGTGGCGGGTAGAGGCCAGGCCGGGTTCATCTCCCATCTCCCACTTCCCCTGACACTCCAACAACCCCCCCCAACCCCACCACCAAGAGGTCAGCCATAATCACTGTGTACCGACCAGACCTCCCTCTGATGGTCTGACCTCCTCTCAGACCTGTCCTTTCACACCACCGACCACGCAGGTGGAAGCGCGCCTCGCTCTCCACCGATCGATAGAAATGCCGAAGTGCATTGGGTGGCCTGGCAGCGGCTGAGAGGTAGGCTAATGCTAGACTTCAGTCTACGTGAAGTACATAATAAGCAAAAACATCTGCGATGACTTTGAGGAGCGGGCAGAAGAGATTCAGAGTGTTTATGAATGATCATTCCACCGCTACTTACACTTTAACACGCTGCATGTCATCAGAGGGAAGAGGCGTGTTATCGTTGGAGAATCAGCAGCAGGTTTTGTTTTGATCGGTGAAAGATCATTTTCATATGTTTACACTGATGTTTGCCAAATTGTGGTGAATTGTCACTTAGCTAGTGTTTAATGCTTTGTCATGATGGGTGAAATGATAATATGATATTTAAGTATTAAAATTATTACTCGCAAGCACTTTTCCCCCCAAAAAACCCTTACATTTGTTTTGGTGTTTGGTTTAAATATTAAAGGACAGGTAAAATTGAACCATAAAAATACTTTTTATCATCATCATCATCATCATCATCGTTATTATTATTATTATTATTATTATTATTATTATTATTATATTTTTCTTTCATATGCTTTGATGGGCTGGATAACCACCAGGTCATTTGCATTTTTCTCTCTTTTTTNTTTTTTTTTTTTTTTAATATATATATATATATACATTTTTTCTTCATTTTTTTATGACCAGAAACTTGAGTCAAAATCTGTAATAAATAAATAAATATTGATAAATAAATAAATAGCTTAAAAATCTTAAAGGACTCATTCAGAATTATTTTGTTTCATCAAATAATGTTGCATAAATAACATTTTAGTGGTTGTAAAAGAAAAAAAAAACAGAATAGTTAAACAGGAAGCAGATTGCTCAAGTTGATGCCGTCTTCACATTTTGCCAATTTGATGATGAGAACTCCTCTTATCTTCATCTGAGGTTTGAGGCTGATTAGAAACACTCAAAGCATTTTAACGTGATTTTGCTGCAACACAAATTCAGGACTTGAAGGCGTTACTTCCTGTGAACAGAAACCTCAGACAAATAAACAAACTCGCTGATGGCAACATGGAGTGTGTTTCCCCACAATCCAAACTCAATCCCAAATCAGCCTGTGTGTGTGTGTGTGTGTGTGTATATTCTCTCCTAGAACCTGATGAGGCCTGTCATTTCCCTCTGAGCCCTGATGAGGACTCATCCACACAAAAGCAGCATTAGAATATGAAAGAAAGAAAAAATAAGGGGTCAAAAGTTTGGTTGGAGGCTTTCATAAAAAAAACTTTTCTTGATTGGGATATTTCGTGCCTGTCATTTCCTCCCCTGGCTCCCCCCGTTCCTGCTCACGGTTTGAGATGAACGTCTCATGATTGTTCGGTGGTGTCCAAGGTGATCCCAGGCGCCTGTTCCTGCCGCCGTCTCGGCGGANATGATTGTTCGGTGGTGTCCAAGGTGATCCCAGGCGCCTGTTCCTGCCGCCGTCTCGGCGGATGGGATGCGGCCAAATCAATCGTGAACTGTCAGAGGCGACGCGGTGCAGGTGTGCGGAGGCGGGAGGAAGGGGAGTGTTCGAATTTACATTTATATGTGAATGTAGATGTTGGCGGCGAAGCTCCCATCGACATGTAAAGACGTTGACACGCTAATCACAGGGCTCGGGGATGCCACCTGTCCAGCGAGGTGACAGGAAGAGGTGGTCAGAGCAGACACGCACGCACACACACACGCTATGGCGCTGCAGATAACTACCCGCACTAGCCGTCACTCCTCTGACAACACACAATATTATGCAAATGAGCATCTGTGTGACAGTGGCGCTGCTCTCGGCGTTGCCGCACAGCCCTGCTGACTGCTGATCAGCTTGCTTACATTCCCCATGCATCTCTGTCTGCAGCCCGTCTCTCCCTCTTTCCTAGCACCTGCACCCCTCCCCCC
>VXCM01005939.1:18330-48877 GCA_014773175.1 Lucifuga dentata
CACACACACACACACACACACACACACACATTTGTCTCCATCACTCTGTTTCACTGTCTGAATCATCTCTTCGTTTGCCCCTCTGTGTTCAGGACATCCATACTTTCCTCTCTCTCTCTCTGTCTCTCTCTCTCTCTCTCTCTCTCTTTCTTTTTAATCTACCTTTGCAGCGATCGAGCGATACCATTTTCCTGTTTTTTTCCGAAACCTCAAAGCTACATGAGACAACTTGAAGCAAGCCGCCTACCTTTTTTTTTTTTTTTTTTTNTTTTTTTTTTTGCTATCTTATCTGCTGTTTGTTCAGTAGTGTGACCTTTGACCTAGGCCTAGACAGCCCCGTTGTCCAGCGTGGCTAAGCCAGACCAAGCCAACACTCGGCTATCAGTGAAACCAAAAGCATTGGCGCAGACTGATAAGACTTGACCCCAGGCTGACCTTTGAACCTTTGAACCCTCAGGTGACCTTAAAATGCACACAGCCAGTCAAAACAGTCAAGTTGTTATTACTGTTATTCACCTCATACCAAAAAAAAGGTTTGGACAGCTGACAAATGAATACTATTTCATAAAACTAATTTCCAGGCCAATCAGGTAACATGATATAGTAAGAGACGAGCAAAATTAGGATTAGAATTTGAAATGTTTACTTGCATTTCTGTTGTACTCATTTTAGCTTTTTGTTGTGCACTTTTTTACATGGGTAAAAAAGTGAATTTTTAATCTTAAACACATGGCCATGGCTGTGCACGAATTAGTAATACTGCAAACTGGTGTAATGGAAATGTTAATATGCAAAAAATGAATAGTGAAATATATGAAATAGAACTTAGGAGCTGCCAAATGTGAAAATGATTATGTCTAAGAAATCAACACTATCCCATTTTTTTTTTTTTTTTTTTTTTTTTTTTATTGTGTCATGCATATTAACATGCATTATTTCACACAAACCGGCTCTAGTGTGGCACAAAATTTACAGATAAAGTGGTCCAAAAGAACTAAACTTCATTAAACAAAAGTGTTGTATATATTGTGAGATCAAATCCACATCAATGCAAAAAAGCAAGCTCTCAGACATATTAAAGGACCATACCATCTATTTTTCATGTTTGAGCCTAATATATTCAATTTTCATACATGTAATGTTACTGACAATCATTTCCCAAAGCATACTGCCAGAACTGTGAATTAAAAATGTTTTTCCTACCTTCCAGACCTCCATTGGTTTCAGTTCATTCTGGTACACTATTAAAATCAACTTGTTGATACTTGAAACGTTCTTGGGATAGGTAATCCATCATCACCAACAAGATGTGTATTCAAGTTTTTTTTTGTTTTTTTTACAAATTATGTAATTTTAGCGTTTAAGTGCAATAAAAAGCACAGAGTGAATGTATGCCTCTACTGGGGAATATAGTCCCAAAAGAAGACCTGCATTTATGGAAAAATTTAAAGGACCGTGACTTCATAAGGCTGTGTAACTATTAGCAGGAGAAACATGGATTTTTAAGGTGGGTGTATCACTTGAATATTTAATTTTGAAAGATGAAGAGATTTTTCAAAATATCAGGAAAGCTATCCTTTGGGAAATGATTGTCAGTAACGTTACAGGTATGAAAATTGAATATGTTAGGCTCAAACACGCAAAATGATTGGTATGGTCCTTTAAAGAAACAATCCATCTTGCCTTCTTTTTCAGGCTTTGCAGGACAAAAGTAGCCAATTTAAAAACCATTGAAATTAAATAACAGCTCCAGTTTTTCATCATCACTGTGCAAAATATTTCTGAATTTTGGACAGATATTTCACTAAATATTGGTGCTCTTAGATCATCTTAAAAAAAAAAAAAAAACCAAAACAAACTGACTCACTCAACTTCTCCAAACTCACACAACTCACACAATCGATTTTCTTCCTGGATGTTTTTAAATCTGCCAGCTTCAGCGTTCACAGGAAGGATGTCTGGGCAACTAAACATCTTTGGCTCTTCATAGACGTGATGCAACATAAATTTCAGGGCCAGGTTTTTTGCTTAATTTGGATAAAAGTCCATAATTTTGGTTTTGACGGAATATCTCTAGACCATTTTTCTTACATAAAAAGAAGCTTCTTTTAATTTTGCTAATTTTATACTGTTAATTATTTTTGAAGAAGTTGGTTATTATATGTACCATGATATTTATGGAGTAACAGTATGGAGATCAGGAAAACTTTGGCACCATTTGCACCTTCCATTAAAAAGTGATTTGCATCCAGATATGTTATCTTGATGCATGTTAACGGACACAGAACGTACTGTGTGAAGAATACAATCTGACCTACCAGACCATCCAGATGTGGATCTGTCTCAGTTTGTACTCAGATCTCAGTCAGAACTAGCCAGGTGCAATCCATACATTTAGGACACGTTTGAAGATAAAATTTGCACACAAGTTGAAAACGTCCACACCCCTTCTTATTAATAAAGTTATTTTGAATGGTAAATTGTGATTTGCTGTATATATTTATTCCNCCCCCTTTTTCTGATTTTTTTTATGACTTGCTGTGGGTTTTTCTCCCCCTTCTTTCCCTGTTTTTCTCTTTTTTTTGTGACTTGCTGCAAACAGTTACCTGCACATCTGGAACTCAGACACATGCACGTGCTTATTTATTTATTTTTATTTTTTATTATTAATGTAAGAAGCTTGTCCATAGAACAAAGAGAAAACACACCAGCAAACCATATAATAAAAAGAGTTTTTAATGTATTGTGTGAAACAGACCTTTATGTAATTTACAATGAAAATTCAGACATGGCTGCTGTTATTGATTGATTGATTGATTGATTGATTGATTTTTATTTGTGTCATGTGTGTAATACATGTAATACAGTCTTAGAAGGTCCACGTGGCACTTTGTGCCATGGTGGAACAGAGGTGAAACAAAAGAAACCGTCTAAAATACATAGTGAGAACATTAAAAAATGTATTTAAAAAGTTAGTTTATTACATAAACTTTACAACAGAGTATTTTGTCTTCTCTCTCAAGTTTTCCTCAGAAACTTTGCAACGAACAAGATTCCCTTCATGAAACCCAAATCCAGCCTTTGATAATCATTCAGCCAAAAGAAATCTGCTTTGGTTGAAGACATTTTATGAAAAACCCTTAAATCATTATAAAGAACAATAAAACATAAAATACGCTTCATTTTTAATGTCTTGTGAGCATAACTGTGCACATAAAGATCTTTGACTTTTAGTTAAATGCTTCTAACATGGTTTCACGTTATAACTATTTTTAATAAGACAACCTTTTCTCAGTTTGGTTAACGTCGAAATACCATTTTTCCTTCTACATAAGAAATAATTTATAATTTATTTGATTGCTTAATGGCTGACGAGTGTGCAGTGCCTGAAGTGACACATTTTGGGAAAAGGCAAAGGCATTCAAGGAAACGCATTTCAGTTTGTCATTTTGAGTAACAGGCCAATGTGGTCAGTGACATTTTCGTTTAGCCGCCAACTGTAACAGTACAGGAAGTGATGAAATCAAAGAAAACAGCAGTGACATCGCGTTTTTATAATTCATAACTCTGAAGGTTAAACAGGATATGATGCAAGGCAGACTGCTCCAAAGTAGGAATGGGTTTCCACTAATTCCATGTCTTTCAAAGGACCATACCAGTGATTTTGCATGTTTGAGTCCAATATATACAACCTGCATACAAGATGCATTACTGCCAACCATTTCCTAAAATATACTACTGGAGTGGTATAATTTAGATTGTTTTTCCTTCCTTCCAGACAACTATTGGTTTTAGTTCAAGTACACTTTAAAAATCAACTGGAGCAAACAAGAATAGCATTGAATTTTTTTTTTTTTTTTTTTTTTTTAAGTTGCTTAATTTAACTGGTCCAACAAAGCTGCACAGAAGAAAATATACTGTATGTCTCCACCAGGGTACAGTCCCAGGAGATTGACGGCTTTTACCAGGAAATTAAAAACAATGAGGCCTGCTACATTTAAGTAAGTGTAAGTGTTATGAGGCAAAACGTTGAAATTTTAAGGTGGGCGTATCGCTTGAACATTTGATTTTGAAAGATTAGGGGATTTGACAAAATAACACGAAAACTAAAATACAGTTATCTTTTGGGAAAATGTTGACAGTAACATAGCGTGCATACAGGTTGTATATATTGTGCTCAAAACTACAAAAAAAAAAAAAATNAAAAAAAAAAAAAAATCAACGGTATGGTCCTTTAACATGAATATACTCCAGCCATGATGCATAGGATATGGAAAAAAAATACCATGCTGACACCTACTTTGTTTTGAAAGCCGAAGCATCATGTCACGGCCCCTAACCTACACAATATGCACATGTAAGTAAGTGAAAGTAATGAGACGCTGATGTGGAGAGTTGTTTCTGAGCATGGTTAAGGCATTTTGTCCAGGATATTCGACGGCTTGCTTAGAAAACACGAGATCTGGATCTTTACCCAGAAGACAGCAGCTGCTATGATCATACACACAAGAAAAGCTCGTGAAATGAGAGTGTGAGCTTGAGTTTCTTTTCCTCTGTATTTCAGCCGATCTGCCTTAAAACGCCAGTCTCCGACGCCGCGACCAGTGCTTGAACTTCACATTGTACCAGACAAGGTGATAGGCTGCTGTGATTACATCTGTCCCTAGAGCAGGGCCAGCAAAATGGCCCTTTTTCCTCATTTCCATTATCACATTTGACCTTCCTCATCCTCCCCGGCCTGACGAAAAGAGCGTTTAAGGCGCACTTATTAAACATAATCTAGTGAAGTTATTAAAACAAGCCAGCTTACTGAGAGACCTGCCACAATTCAATTACCTGCGTAGCTGGAGGGAGAAGCGGCCGGAGAGGGTGCGTGAGTCTTCCGCTTTTATAGAGCGGCGGGAACGGCGTAGTTAGCGTGGCTTCAATTAACACAATGGAGCAGCGGCGGTAATGAGCTGGGCCAGGATTGGCCGAAAGGAGAGTTGGAGGTTGGCNTAGCGTGGCTTCAATTAACACAATGGAGCGGCGGCGGTAATGAGCTGGGCCAGGATTGGCCGAAAGGAGAGTTGGAGGTTGGCGGCTGTCTGCTGGCGGCGCTGAGGGCAGCGTGGGGGCATGGCGAGCTCATACTTCCTTGTCACTCACATCCTAGTTAGTTCCTGGATTGTGGCTTTTCCATTACAGCCTAAGTCAAAGATATGACACCGTCATTATCGCGCGGTGAGGGGAAAATGGCTGCTAAGACAATTTATTTCATTTTTAAGCAGCTCCTTTTTTTTTTAATATAAATTACTGTAATTTGCTTATTTGACACTGTTTTATCTATTATCTCGCCTTATGCTATTTTAAGGTTTCCTTTACTATCTAACAGAGGTGCTGATTGTGTCGCATTTAACCCTCTGCACTCCAAAGTCATGTCTGACAAGCTTTAAAATAAAATAAAAAGGGGAGTCTCATCATTTTTGAGGCCTTGTTAGTTCTTTACAGTGTGACGGAGAGAGAAAAAAATAAAAATCAAAATTTGTGGTTTTTTGGGGGTTTTTTTAACTGTATTTTCTTTTTTAAAATTTTATTTTTAGAATTAAGTGGAAAATCAACACTTTACCATACCTTATCTTACCAATATTTATTTATTTATTTATTTATTTAAGTATTTGTTCTATGTAGGATTTCCTCCTTTATTCCCTGGAATTAAGAACTTTCTAGAAACAAGTAAAAAATGTCATTTAAATAATTGACCATCCCTGACAAATGAGGGATTTTTTTTTGTTTATAAGTGGCAAATGAAGGGGAAAAAAATCTGTGAAAAATAAGATTTGCAAAAATGTACTCTGGTATGATAAAAGAGTCTCTGAGTATTACACAAGTTTTCCATCATCTCATCATATTTGCCTTTTAGCCTCTATAAATGCCCTCTGTGTCCTGAATTAGCTGGTTTCAGTGTCAGTCTCTGAGTCTTTTCTTTGCAAACTTCCACTGACTTATCGTTCAAAAGTGCATTCAAATTCCATCTAAAATAGTCTTGAATTTGCGTATTGAAATCCCATCAAGGCAACACTGATTGACTGATTTATTTTCTCTGGATTTATTTCCATGCTGAATCATTTTCAGCCTGAGAGACTGAAACTGAGAAAGCACCACGTTCCCAAAACAATAACTTTTGCAGATGAAAAACGTGTTTCTGTGCAGTTAAAAATGTTTGTTGCTATTAAATGAGTTAGTTTCACTTTAGAAATCATGGTGAGAAATATAATCGCTGCTATCAATCAAGGTTTCTTTGTGATGAACAAATGTTGAGCATCACACATGATTAAAGGTACAATTAGTGATTTTTTAAAATGTATTTATTTATTTATTTATTTATTATTATTGAAATTACTGGTATCATACCAAATATTTTTTTTTAATACAATTACTTAAGCATTTTGTGTTTGTTATGATTCTGAAACAATTTTAAGATAATCTGTTGAATTCTTTCAGATATGAAAAGTATAAAAAATTAGACAAATGCTTTTCATCAGGTGCTTCTGTGTCATTCAGTGACATGACAAAGATCTAAATGACTTTGAGAGTTCGTAACGGGGCACAGACGGCAGGAGCTTCAGTCGGAAAGATGCTAAAGTGACATCTGCATTTAAATTTATGAGAAGGACGTCGATAAACAGGGCTGGCAATGGTAGAAAGCACAGATTTGATGACCGTGCTTTAGTGCGTTAGTAGACAAAAATATACAGAAAAATAAATAAATAATTAAGGAAGATTACCACCACACAGCAGGTTTTCGGGGTGCAGGTGGGGTGAGAGACAGTTCTGTGCTGGGTGGGAACAGGAAGGTGCTCTGGCCCGCCTGCCTGTCTCCACCTCAATGTGCCCCTCAAATGTAATGCAACACACTAACTCCATACACACCTATGTGGGAGACTACACAAGGGGGGGAAGGGAAAATTAAAAGGGAGTGGGGGNCATGCAGGATGCAGTCTACATGGAGTGGGAGTATTGATTGTGGATGGGGTTGGGGCCTGTGGGTCCCCAAATCTCTCCATCCCATGTGTCCTCATTACACACTTGCGGTTCTGGGTGGGGCTGAGCCATTTGTGGCCCTTAAGGTTTTTTGGTGAGGCTCAATGGGTCATCAGTGGGGGTACTGTGGGTAGTAGCTTGTTTGACGGTGGGGGGGTATGCAGTATGCAGAAGACATTGGTCTTCTGCATACTGCATACTGTATGGCCTGTGGGTGGGGCAGATGTGTCTGCGTTGTGGGTCTCCTGGGCCAGGAGACTGGGCCCATGGGCACCTCTTGCACAGTACTGTGATATATATATATATATATATTTGACAATACAGTCAAATGTACTCGAGTATAAGCTGATCTCGTATATAACTCGACCCCCTGTTGTTGTTCCATCAATTTATTTGTTTAGCAAATTACCTGGTTTTCTGGGTATTGTATTGTATTCCTCTGATTTTCTGAAAATAATCCACATACCGGTAAACATGATATTTATTTCAGCAGCTGATTACCATAACTGACCAATCACAGCAGAGCTTACTGGCTGCCGCAAACTGTGCTGATAAGATGTTTAGTCAGGAAATATCTCATTCTAAGGTATGATTTAAACTATTTTCATGGGTAGTGGTAATGGTAGTATTTCCACCTCTGGAAATTTCCTTCTCTGGGATCAAATTTGAATTTTCTTATGTATAAGCCGACCCCCGATTTACTTTGTGAAATTTGGCAATAAAAACTCAGCTTATACTCGAGTATATAAAGTATATGACAAACAGAAGATGAACTTGTCATCAAGTGAAAATGTCAATGCAGGAAGAGTTAGGGTTAGGGTTATAACCCTTCAGACTGTCAGCATTAGCGGTCCATCGACAGTAACAGACAGAAGCATGTTACAGCAGGGTTGTGCATTAACATCCTTACGAACATAAACGTACAACTGAGAGTTCAGTGCAACAAAAACCATCGCTGTGGTCTACTGTAGTGTTTAGGTGCAAGCTATAGCTAGCTCCAGCAAGGTGACGGATCACAGTTCAACTTTAACTTTAACCTTCAAATTAGCGTTAGCTATTAGCAATTGAGACTGTGTTATCTAGATGAGTATGTTTAGAGAGATTTGTTTGATCAACAGGTATCTCAGCCTATCGCTGTCACCGATTTATCCTCAACTCCTCCCAGGATTCCTCCCTTTGGACCAAATCTGGATTTTGTGGCTGTAGCACCTGACAAAGATGGTGGCAAGCAGCAAACCCAAACAGCTGATGTCAATGATGCTACGTCCTTTATTGCCACGATGCTCATGAATGATGACTGACTTTCAGCTTCACCAGCCAATCAGAAACCTGTTGTAATTCCCACACAGCAGCACTGCAATGCAACTGTGTTTGTCGCTCTACACCTGCCAACGCGCATGCATCTCTGTGTCTGCTTGTGTTTGTGAGTGTATATCTGTTTACCTCTGTTTGTTCCAGAGTCTCCTACAGCATGCGGGGTCTGTGGGTTATCGGTGTAATTGGATCACCTCCCTGTCATCTTGTCCCGGTGTTTGTTGATAGGCCCTGTTTTAATTTGGCCTTTGTCTCTAATCTGCGGTAGCTGGCCCTCGCCGCAGTAATCCCTCAGATAAGTGGCAGACAGATTGGGTATCCGAGGAGCAGCAGCCATGTGCCCTGGCCCCGTTTGTAAGCCTCTGTAAATATATAAAGGAGAGGCTGTTTTAATGGGGAAAGCAGACTGAGATGAAAGATGGAGAAAGAGAGAAACGGAGGAGAGGATGCACATTGTGGGGCTTGGCGTTTGTTAGGATGCTGGGGACTTCTCACTAAAGTCAAACCAGAAGGTGTCAGCTAAGGTCAATGAGGCTAAGGGTGATTCCTCTGGCTGTCACTCCCAGCAGAGATTACCGCTCAGACTCGCTATCACACAGAACGCATTCCTTCACTTCAGCAATGTATTCAGCCTAATAGTCATTACAGCAGACATGTTAAATCTCTCCAAAGGACAGCAGGATTGGACTCATTTGCTTTTTTTTTTTTTTTTTTTTTTTTAATTCTCTACAATTATGCTGGATTGTTTCTGGGGCAGACAGACCCTGAGTTAGGCCAGATTTTAACCCCAATTTGGCACCAAATAAATCTCAGAGAATTGCAAAATTTCAGCATGATTGGTCTGTTTGATATGCAGTTTGAGAGGAGCTGTAAAGCCATTAGTTGCCTGAAAGATTTACAATTAAAGGACCATACCATCCATTTTGCATGTTTGAGCCTACTGGAACGGTGAATTAAAAATATTTTTCCTACCTTCCAGACCTCCATTGGTTTCAGTTCATTCTGCTATTAAAATCAACTTGTTGATNAAATTTCATAATTTTAGAGTATAAGCACAATAAAAAGTGCAGAGTGAATGTATGTCTCCACTGGGGAAAACAGTCCCAAAAGAAGACCTGTGTTTATGGAAAATACCATGACTTCATAAGGCTGTGTAACTATTAGCAGGAGAAACACAGATTTTTAAGGTAGGTGTATCGCTTGAATATTTGATTTAGAAAGATTAAGAGATTTTGCAGAATATCAGAAAAGCTGAAATGTGGTTTTATCCTTTGGGAAATAATTGTCAGTAACGTTACGTATATGAAAATTGAATATATAAGGCTCAAATATGCAAAATGGGTGGTATGGTCCTTTAAGCAATCAGGCAATCAGAACGATGGTTGACAATTTTGGTTTGGCTCTCTTGCAGTTTGCGAAGTCTCAATTTTCTCATTATATTTAACAAAATGCAAAGTGAAACTGCCTCAATTTGTCCACAAGTCAACATTTTGCGAGCAGCTTTTGTCAGTAAATATAAAAAATTGCTAGAATCGTACCATGTCTGCTTGTTATTACATGCTGCCTGCATCATAAAAGATGTTTCTAAAACAGTTTTGTATGCTTCTCAGTCTTTTAGTTTGAAACAGCAAAGCCTGACTCCTAACACATCTTTTTCACTTGGTAACAGCATTCTATTACTGAGTGATGAGGCAAAGACTGGATTCTACTGTACATCATAAACTTATAAGCATTTACACTTTGAAACATGTTTCTATCACATTTCATTCATAAATTCATGTAATCACAGATAAAGGTGTCTACTCCTGTGCTTTCCTTTTTAGCAATTATGCTAATTCTGGGTCATTACATTTATGATTTTCACATTTTAGGAATAACTACCTCCACACACCTTTATACTGTATGTCTCCGTCAGGGAATATAGTCCCAGGAGATGAAGGCTTTTACAGAGAAATTAAAAATGACCAGACCTGCTGCATTTGGATCTAGGTATTAGGAGGCAAAAGAGAATTTTAAGGTGAACATTCTGAACATTTGTCAGGGATTAAAAAAAAACAAAAAACAAACAAACAAAAAAAAAAAAAAGGAAAACTAAAGTATGATTTTTTTGTTTTGAAAATTGTCAATAATGTAACATGTATGCAGGTTGTATATATTGGTCTCACACATGCATGATTGCCGGTATGGTCCTTTAATAGTGTTACAATTCAGGTCTTCCTCATCAACACATACGGAGCAAATATCACATGACTACATTGTACTCACAAGGTATGTTCAGGTGGTCATTAAAAATACTATACTGTACTATTATACTTTTTCATGAACACAACAAAAAGACACATAATTTATGAATTTTTTGAATTTTGTTGGCAGCTTGGACACATTATTAATTACAGCTACAGACTGTTAAACTCAACCACACTCAGAAATGGAAGTTATTTGAACATATTAACAATTAATGCTGATAAACTGAACTGAAACATAACAACTTGTGAAGTCCAGCATCTTCCCACTGGCAGCCTTTCTTTGTCAGCCGTACAAGGTTCATGTCCTCGTTGCAAACTCAAACATTTCTGACTTGGTAACTTCCATCACCTAAACGCACCATTGATGTTGATCTCTGTGAAGCTGCAGGGCTGGAAGTCATAATGACCCCTTGGTGAATTGTTAATGGGTTATCTTATTTAGGGAGAAGGCACCATTGACCATCACAAGCTGAGTGCTTCCAAACGAAGTACCCTTTGTTGTTTCCTTGCATGACCAAATGGTGAATTTAAAAGTCTATGTCCTACACACCGACACTAAAGGTACACACAGATAAGTACTTTAATAAAGAGCAGACAAGTGGCTTACCAAGAAAAGGTGCTCTAATTTAAATCATGCAACATGGATAACCAGCCTGTAGTCAGCCTCACCTCACATAAATCTAACTATAAAGGCAGAAATCGCTGTCTGTGGTACCAGCATCTCTAGAACCCGGCACTGTGTGAAGTTGATATTCAGCAGGTTTATTGCTCAGGACCCAAGGACGTGCAATATCGCGTGTGAAGTTGTTTGGATGAGCGGTTCTCAAATTGAACTGTGCCAGTAAAAAGTAGTCCACATGCAGGATACGCTCCGAGCATGGCGGCATCAGTATCAGAATCAGATTTATTGCCAAGTAGGTTTTCACATACGAGGAATTTGTTCTGGTGCATGGTGCTCAGGAAGGAAAAGAAAAATATAGAAGATAAATACAAATATATGATCAAAAAATGTACAATATACACAGAATGTATAAAATGTACAATATACAAAGGATGTACAGTATACAGGGGATGTGCGTTAATGTAGCGCATAGAGTCCAATGGTTATAGAACTTATGTTGTAAGTGAATGGATGTNGTGGGGTGGACAGGGGCAGTCTCTGGTCTGACTAATGAGGCCTACTGCAGTTGGCCTACTATTATTGTAGTGCTATATTTCTATGCTCCAGTCCAGTAGCATGGTTTCAACCCGACCCCGTACAGTCAACAAAGCTAGCTCACAAGGACGTGCAGAACACAATTATGGCAGGCTGCGGCACACACCATAAAGTCTAGCCCATTCCTATCATTTTGAACAGGCATTGCATGAGTAACTACAATCACAAATTACTCCGACATTAAGAACCATGTGAAAATTAAAACCAGATAAAAGCAACCAAAACCAGCAGGAGGCATCTGTAAATACAGAGGCTATTAATCATACAAGACAAAATACCAAAATGCACTGAGTTACAGCATGACCAACAGTCTACCTGAAGCTTAATGTCAGCCAGTCACCTATGTATACACCTGTCCTCCATGTGTTCTATCACAGCTCCTGCAAATAAAGGAAAACATTTACACAGTGGTATAACCACTTATACATTTGTAGAAACCCAGAGCATACCTGAGGACAGGTGAGTGAGAGATTTCACCATCTCAACCAGGCAGCATGAAAACACACGAGACACCAACCTGCGTTATGTTTGACTAAGCAGCCACCCAGCTCTCAGCTATTAGTCACCTAATGAGAAGTTGAGGGGTTTCCCAGGGGCTCCAGCTACCCTGTCACAGGTGAATCCCGTCCAAGCCTGTCTTCATTGACTTTATATCTAAAAGGAGGCATAGTTGCATCTTGGGTGCGTTAGGCCCGTTTCACATGATGAGCATTTGAGTGTTGGGCTGACCTGGTTGTTCTGTTATTGTGTATTGGGAGCTGAGCATTGACTCCTAACGTCTCGTCACGCCACCGTGAGCTCCGCATGGTGCTCAGATTCGCCGTTTTGATACAGTGCTTAAAGTTCAATTAAATTCAACTTTGACCTTTCTGATGCTGATCTTTCCAACATGCAACCAATCAGAGAACAGCTGTACTGGTAAGCAGAAACGCCATAGCGATGGAGGAGAAACTCATAACCTGTGTAGAGCAGTTTAGAACGGTGACTCAACATTCACCATTTTTTCATTTTTCTTCTCCAAATGAGAAGAAGAGCCAGAGACATCTGTTTTGCAATATCCAAGTTTCTACCCAATTTGATCTGGAAACCTGATTTGGACCACGAATGTGCAAAGATTGCCCATGGTAAACATGTCATTAGGAATGAGTGCTTCCTGTCAGCGCTTGGTTGAGTGGCGCTGCTCAGACTCCGCTCATGAACAAGCAGAGCGCTGGATNCTTCCTGTCAGCGCTTGGTTGAGTGGCGCTGCTCAGACTCCGCTCATGAACAAGCAGAGCGCTGGATGCTAAACTCAGCGGCAACGCTCAACGCTTAGCACATGAAAAGGGCCTTAGGGTTAGGGTTGAAGTAGAGCAGTGGTTCCTATGGATGGCAATTTCAAGGCTTCGTCTTTGGCAATGTCTCAAAACTTCTCACTCAACGTTGGCATCTACTGGCAGGTGTTGTAATTGCAGCAGTGTTGAATGCCTCCTGTTCAAAACGTGAACAGTTTTCATGCAGATGCAATTAAATCATAAATTGTTGAACTGAGGCTTTGTATTATATATATGTGACCAAAGAGATGCACTTTGTGCTGATGGTTTATGACATAAATATTTATGTTATTGCATTTATGTCATGGCAACTAACAACATTTTTTTGTTTATTATACTTATGGGATGATAACTATGTCTTCATTTTAATTTGTGCCAATTGTTCTGTACCAGTTTTCAATAAAACCTTTCCCTTGATCCATTGAGAAAATTGCGGTGCGGGTGGTGGATCTTGACGTGACATCTCCTAAACCATCACATGATGTCTGCATGAGAAGTTTCAAACCAGTTGTCGGAACACCATATTGGAACAGAGCGTGTTGGTGTGTTCTGAAATCTTTCAGACTTCCATGTCAAAATTCCCATTCCTAGTGGTTCCTTCCTGGTCCTCAGGAGCCACATCGCTGCATGTGTTCTGATTAGAAACAAAGCATGTTCACTTAATCCAAAGTTTCTCCCTGAATCTGCTAAACACATTAGAGATGTAAAATGTGTAGTTCTGTAGCTTCTGAGGACTAAGAATGAGAACCTCTGAGATAGATTAACATATGTTTGTCCATCCTCACGTGTAATCCCACCCCCAAGCTCCAAAACACAGNCCCCCCTTCAAGGAGATGGAGCCAGCAATGCAGCATATGTAAAGTGGCCAATTTGATGTTGAATCAACTGCTTGGAAAATCTTAAATTAGAAGATGACACGGTGATCAAAATAGGTAATAATTAAAACTAAACTACATTTCACACTATATGCAAGTGGTTATTTGTAGTTTTTTTTAAACATGTGGTATCTCATGGGGCCCCATGCTAATCCTGAGGACTATAGGTGTGACATCATCGACCTAGAAAAAAAGAAAGCAATCATAACAGTCATAACAGTTTCTCCTGACCGCTGCAGATCAGCTCAGTTCTGGTTTGAGCCTGGGTGATGTCATGGAATCCTGGCTGACCTCCTCAGCATTAGATGCTTATCAGGGTGTTAGCGTGCAGAGAGGATGCATGGAGGCTGAGATGACGCGGTGGAAGTTTTAACATCAGGGCTGACGCTCCTCCTCTGAAAAAATAATAAGAAAAAGAATTCCCGGCCTCAGCCTCGCCTGGGAAAGGGCCTAATTGAATTAGGGAGGAATGAGAGCACTGAGAAAGATTCTGCATGCTTCGTAAATGACTTGAGATCCGTTGCTTAGACTTGGTGGGATCCTGGGCTCATCTAAGCTGACACTAAAACCACTGAGCCCACTGAGAAGCGACAGGCATCCAGAGAGGAACATGACCTCTTTTCCCAACAGAGGGTCCAGGTTCATCAATCCAGCGCTCGGAATGTTCAGCTGTCTAATGGAAAACGCTTAATAATGAACAAGTTTGTTTTCCATGGGCATAATTTTGTTGTTGATTGTGGGTTTTTGCTTCTAAGTCTACTCTCCATTTTTATACATAGCATAGCTGTACATCTTTGTTAGGGATTATGTGATACCATTTCTGCATGTAGACAAGTAACAGTATCAAAGTAATATTTGAAAATGATTAGTGTGTAATCTGCCAAGACAATCTGCAATACTTTCTATTTTTTGTCTTTTTTTCTTTCTTTGGTTTTTATAGGCTGCTGCTTCTTTTGTGAATGTAATGTATAAAAAAATGCAATGATTAATAAAGTTGTGTTAAAAAACATAAACAGTATCAAACTAATGCTATGCTGAACAATAATACATGGTGCCAAAGCCTGTTTTGTTTCATTATATATTTTAGCATTGTAAGTTTTGTAAAAGTGATATTTATTTATTTATTGTCAAATCAATAATCAGCTTGAAACTTGAAATCATTATGTATTATTTTGACTTTTCAGCATTATTTTATTGTTTTTCTTTTTCCATTTTGGGAAAATTCCCCAAAATTCCCTTCCTCCCCCATACTCCCACTTACTGACATTCACTTTACGTGACACATCTTGAGTCTTCGTTGCTACGATTTCACATCATACTTCTTTCTGGATCCTCTCACTGGATCGCGGCTTATTTGCCATTTTATATCATCTTGTAATATTTAATTATTTTTTCGTTCTTTGTGATTTGTCTACTTCCTCACCTGCAGCTCCTGTCGTACACCTGGCTACTCTAGGAGAGGGAATCTCTCTTTGAATTTCCTCTCCTGAGGTTTCTTTCCCTTTTCCCTTAATGACAAGTTTTTTTGTTTTTTTTTAAGGAAGTTTTTCCTCGTCGTCTTAGAGAGTTTGGGCTGGGTGGGGAACCAATAATATGTGAGCCTTTGAGATACTGTTTGTGATATTTGGAGATACAAATAAACTTGACTTGATTTGACTTACACTGGAGTTACAATTTTTCATGAAAACACCTGTAAATTGTTGTGCTGTTTGGGTACCGTCCCTTCAAGGCCCCCTCCTGAAAACCTGCTTTGTTCTGACTGGCCAGCAGCAGCAGGCCTGAGCTTACACCACACACATGGACTGCGAAACACAGATACTGACCAAACTCTTGCTTGCTAGCTTAATACTTGGCAGGTGTATCTAACCACATGTACAGGTGGGTAAATAATGTATGTTACACGTTGATGCCAACATGTTACAGAAGCAAAGGACACATCATAGAAAAATCATAGAGACAGCTTTCAGGCATGGCAGAAAATAGCAAAAAGCACAATATGCCCCCTTTGATAAAATCTGAGTTTGTGCAGAAAACCAAGCCAGAAAAAGGATTTCTAATGGGTGTTCAAACAGCTAATGTAAAAGCTTTAATGCAAAAAATGCAAAATTTGTCATGCCTGAATCACTTGTACGTATGTATCTATTAAATACCAAAATGAACTTTATATTCAGGAAAGTTGCATCTTCATTCTTTCTTTTTTATTATGTTGCTGCAAAAGTCCCTTCTGACCTGATGCTGACACGTCTGTGTTTGTGCTGTTATTTGCTGTGGATGTGTGTGTGTGTCGTGCTGCAGTCTGGTTCATGCCATCTCCGGCCTTCCCGCTGCATCCGTCCTGTTTGCCCTGTCATCCCCAGCAGCAGGGCTCGCTGCCCTGTTTGTTTTAATCAGCGCGGTGTTTGCCAAAGAGCTTACCTCAGGAGATGGGAGTCCTTGTGTGTTCTGCTGCCACGCCGAGAGGACGAGGCTGAGTNGTGTGTGCAAGCCAGTATACCTTAATGCATACCCTTATTTTTTTGGGCTAGTGGCCACCCTTTAGCTGAGGATTAAAAGTGCATTAAAGTGTTTCTTTGGGAGCGCTGATCAATATCAACTCAGTAATTACTTTGCCAGATGCTGAGATTCCAGGCATTTCAAATTTTGGCCAGTTTAAAAAAAAAAAAAAAAAAAAAAAAAAAAAAAATCCCTCATCTAAAATTCCTCAATGACGAATGAGGGCGGTATAATTATTAATATTAAAGCTAAGAATATCACAATAGCTTGATTCTCATTACAAAAACACAATGACAAGACAATATTTGCAGCCCAGCATTTTGCGCAATGTGACTTTAATAGATGTGACTTCATAATTTTTTAATTTATTCCCTTCAATATGATTTGTCGGGCAGCTGTCAGCGTTGTAGTTTGCTGATTTCTTTTGGAGGTCAATTAAAGTAATAGATTACATTATGCAACTGTAAGGACCGGTTCATAGCAATATTTATGACAATTACATTCTGCACCAAATTTAGCTCATTTTAGTTACGTGGATTGGAATTATAGTTATACCTGCAGCTGCAGATTTGTTGTAGTGTAGAAAATTCAAGTGGTGCTTTCATGTTGATCTTAATTGTGTAAATTTGTTAATCTCTGTAAGTATTTACAGATGATTCTGCCCCATAATTTGAGCTCCTATTAGACGCGACAGAGCCGCCATGTCTGCATCAATCAAATCAAATCATTGTGAAAGAAAACTCCACACCTTTGTGTCACTGAAACATTGTGTGATTGAATTGTAAGAGATATTCATTAATTAAATCACAGGAGCAGGAGAACAATTCCTGAAGAAAGGGGAATTGGACTTTCATGATCATGGGGGCCAAAATCTTTATCAATATTTTTTACATTTGGAATGTAACTAATTATACAAACTGTTGTTATTAATTAATTATACAAACTGTTGTTCAGACTGTAGATATGTTTGTGATTCTCAATGTTTGATGAGTTCAAAAGAGTTCAAAATGAAGGAAGCTTTACTTTTAGCTCAATGTTATACACTTCCTCTCTGGCAAAAATCCATGCAAAACATCCTTGACGGGTTTGGTTCAGTAAAAAGTGGACAACGAGATTAATTCATTTGGCTTTGTGTTTATCTGGGAAGCTAGCTGGCTAGCGAGCGATGTTACTAGGTTCCACCAGCCTGAGGTCTGGTGATTGTTTGCAGTTACTTATTTCCAAAACCCATCCTGAGACTGGTAAGAGATCTTATGATGTCTGCCCCAACTAGCTGGAATTGTCTACAAAATGTCTCTAAAAATGACAAAATGTCTCTTATCCAACTGTCTGACCTTGCAGTCCTTGAGAAAGCTCATGCCAACAGCATCGAAGCCACCATCATCAAACATCGGCTCAGATAGATAGGCCATGTGCACCATATGAGTGACAACAGACTTCCTCACCAGATGCTCTATAACTTAGCATTGGTAAAAAGCCCTGCAGCGCCCCTCTACAGTGATACAAAAATCAACTCAAACAGACCATGAAGCTGACCTACATCAGCTTCTTCACCATCAGAAGAACAAGTAGAAGACCACAGTCTATGGCACAATACCATCTGGAATGCTGTAGAACTGTTTGAACAAGAACATCGCAAAAAAGAAGAAGACAAATGAGAAAGTGAAAGATCCACCAAGTCCAACCACGACCACCTCCAGCTATCAGATGCAACTTGTATGAATGCATGTTTCACGTAAGGTTTCACGTAAATACTCAGAAACGAGGAATAGTTGCCACCAACGACGATGCAAGAGATATTGTGGTCCATCAGGTCCTGTTTTTCTTAGTTTGTTGTTATGGAATTTCCTTCAACTTGATTTTTGTGTGTTTTCATGCTTTTAAATGTCCTTTTTTTTATTGTACATATAATTTCATCTTGTCACAGTGCTCTATTATATTATGTTATTTGTGCAACGTGTAACTATTTGTACACTGCCATCTTGATCACGTCTCCGTCACAAAAGAGACTGTGGATCTCAAATGGACTTCTCGGTTAAATAAAGATCAAATAAAATAAAAATAACTAAAAATTCTGGGTTCTTGTAATCACCATGACACATTAACTCTGCTTTCTGGGGAGATCGGGGCATACATCTTACAAAATACCCATTAAAGCATTCATCTTTGCGCTGTGGAGAGTTTATTGTGTTCTACAGCATCACCTTTCTCTTTGATCGCTCTCGTTGCCACTTTTTGCTTTCGCATCCTCCTCTCCTGCCCTCCTCCTCCTTTATTTGTTCTCTATATCTGCACCGTCTGCTGCTCAGATTAACATCAGTGCTCATTTAGCACGTCCACCCTCAGCCAGACATGCCATCTTTTGGCATTGCGCCCCTTCTGTCAGGCCGTTTTTCAATGGCGTCAGCTCAGCTCACACCCCTTTCCAACACCCTCTTTTGTTGGTGCCACAAAGTTGATCTATTTACCCACCATCCGCTGATCTTTTTCACAAACAACCCGGTGCTAAAGGAAGGAGGAGATACGGAGATGTCAGCCAGTCAAGCAACCGGCTTGCCAGCCAAACGCTGCTCCCTTTCCTTCAGTCAGCTGTAAAGCCCATCTGCTGGAGGCAGCATTAGATGCAATATCCAATTCAATCCCTTCCCTCAACCTTCCAGAAAGCTTTTAGCCACATTTTAGCACACAAAAGCTGCTGCTCTGGCCTTTGTAGCTTGAGCTTCTATTTAAGAAGGTGAGGGTGAAGATGCAGGGGGGAGGAGGAGGGAGAGAAATCAATAAAGTGTCCTGGCTCTCAATCTTCTTGGCCTGCAGTAGAGGTGTTTTTAGGTGGGGGGGGANCGAGTGAAAGGAGGTGGGGTGTTTTTGTCATTCATAAGCTTTGCTGACAAATCCTTGACATCATTTGGCGGATTGTATCGATAACTTCTTCCCCGGACTGCAGAGGACAAATCGAAATCATTTGTCTGGCTTTGTTGAGGTTGGGGTTTGGGTGGGGTGGCAGGGTTGCCGTGGGCAGCAGGAGGGGTGGATGACGTCCAGCACAAAGCCTCTGCTGCTGCCAGCCTCGGCCGTGACATTGGCAGCTGAAGGTATTCGCACCGTGGAGGAGTTCAAAGGTTCAAAGGTCAAGGCGAGACAAACGGTGTGTGTGAGCAATTCTCAGCATCGATGGAGGCTCCACAGCTACTGTTCTGCATCCAGTGAGAAAATCCAGATTCTCCTCTTCTAGCNCATCGATGGAGGCTCCACAGCTACTGTTCTGCATCCAGTGAGAAAATCCAGATTCTCCTCTTCTAGCTGGATGGAGGAGGTTATGTTTTTGGGTAGGATTTGGAGCATCATTTTGAAAAATCATGTAGCAAATTGGATTAAAATTTGGTTGACTTGGAATAATAGTAATGCAAACATGAAAAAATCTTGTTTTTCTTTCTGGATTTCTTAGCTCAACATATAAATTTTTTCAACATTCATTCAGTATTTCACCCAGTCTTGACTAATATCACTGTTATATAACACATTTGGATGAGCTGAAAAAAATAATTCATTAATTTTTTGATGCACCATATCATTTTTCTCCTATAGTTTCTTGCCAAATTCCCGTAGTGTGGATTGACATAAACTGCCATAACTCTTGAATGTATAATGTGTACAGCTGAAGCCAAAATCAGAAGCAAAATGTATAGTATCATCTCGCAAGTAAAAAAAAAAAAAAAAAATNAAAAAAAAAAAAAAAAAACTTTATATTTGCTGGTATTTTACCTATAGGAGCTACAGCAATGATGATTTTAAAGACCATAACTAAGTGGTCATGAGGCTAAATTATTTATTCTCTAAGATTCCAGGGATTTGGGTAGTTTCCTAAAGTAAGGGTGCCATGAGTCAAACAGCATGAAATGTGGATTTTCATGCAGATTCATATCTGGAAACATGTTCATATTTCCACTTAATTAAGAACAAACTAACTGTTCAGCCTTGTCAAAGGTATGAATCCTCCTATTTCCTCTCTAGTTTACATTAGGACACAACGACATTCACTGAAAAATTCAACAAGAACAGACGAATAAAAAACAACATAAATCAGCACGGCTCTTGTCACACCGACTGATACCCATTTTAATCCCAAAATGCATACAAATATGCGTACACACTCACACCCACCCCAAAAAAACACATTTATCTCTCATAAATATGCCCACTCACACAGCCGTGTATTCATGTGTTCTTAGTGGGGGGATGTTCCACAGGGAAGAAAAAGAACTCGTGTTTCCTGCCTCCTGTTTTGACAGTTGTGGGTTTGAGTGGCAAATGGCAAATCTCTTAATCTGCCCTTATTAATAAGAAAAACACAAGACTGTCTGATATTTTCACACGCATTTCCATCTGCGCCAAAACCAATGGGGAAAAAAGGCAAACTGCAAAATTTCACGTGTTTCAATTACATCATTTTTAAAGGATTTTTAAATGCTATTTACGATGACATCCAGATCAAAATTGGTGGGATCTTTGGCGTTACACAAGTGTGTGTTGTGTGTGTGTGTTTCTGTATTGGGAGTGGGAATAAGACGGTGCTAATCGCTGTGTGGATCTGCAGCTGGGAGGGTTTCTATTTGGGTGTAGACAACTTTAATTAGTCTGATCCATGTTTGCGTGCAGCAAAAGGTCAAAATTTGTGTCTGTCTGGACAGCGCCTTAGCCTTACCGACCTTCATCCCTTATTTTTGTCTTTCATGCACACACCAGTGTGTCTCCTTGTTTCTTCACTCAGTTTAATGCATTTTTTTTTCTGTCTCCCATTCTCAGCTGGGTGACTCAGTCAGATCCCAATAAACAAGAGGCTGCAGCGTCGCCGGAGAAGATCTTTGGAGAAATCCAGGTCAGGAAAGAGGGTGCCATGAGCGAGATGTACAGAAAGACGCCACAGACGCCTGCTACACCTTTATTCGGAAATACTCAGAAAAATGGTCCCGTCTTGCCCTCCTCGATGTCCCATCATTCTCAGCCATGCTTTATGTTCAATATCTGTCTGATTCAAAATCAAGTGCTTAATTTTCTGCTTTTAGTTTTTTTTTTTTTTTTTTTTTTTTNTTTTCATGACAGGAAGTGAAATTCGGTGATAATACAGCTGAGAAGAGAGAAGATAGTAAGGGTGAAAATGGAAAGATCTGGAAAAAGCCTCCACCTGCCGGTCTACAGTTAGCATGTACCTGTTAGCAGAGGCAGATCCATAATCATTTGCTCAAGAGAAATACGTTAAGTACAGTGATGAAGTAAGGGCACTTTACTTGAGTATTTGTGGAGCCTTGATACTTTTCCTCTAACACATTTCACATGGAAGTGATGTGTTGTGGATTACATTGCTAAATTTTGCTACAATTTTGCCACTCTCTGGAGTCTAAAGTCACTTTTGATGTTTGCTGATTCTCAGAAAGTTTCCTTTATTTTGTAGAATCCTACAGAATCAAGTAGAAAATTGACAATTTTTTTTTCTGATTTGTTTTTGTTTTTGCTAAATTATTTTAGATTAGATTTTTTTTTTCTTGAATGATGAATGTTTTTGAAAAATTGACTTGAGGTTAATTGAGAGCTGTAGTTAATTGCTTTACAGGAAAAAAATTTGATTCTCTGACAGAAACCATTATTAAAATGAGCACATTAGGTTTGATGTCTGAGTATCTTTTACTGCTAATATTTACATGAGTAACGTCTCAGTGCAGGACATTGCAGGACACAGTATTTCTCCATTGTTGTATTGCTAGTTTTACATACAGTTTGCCTATTTTTCTTTCATTTTTATAGCGCAATTATGCAGACTGTTGATTACTGAAAAGAAAGTTGAACAGAAATTTTTGGGGTGGGTTTTCCCACTCATAATTACGACTCTGTGGGATGTTCGTGTGCCCTCATCTTGTAATTACAATATTTCCAATAGTACTTGAAGGCACAAGTTTCCAGCTAGACTTTTTTTCTTCTTTGGTCCTTCGGTGGTAGCAGGGGCTACCTGACTCTGCTCAATCCAGTAAGACAAATCCAAAAGTCCTGAAATACTTTGAAAGTTTCGGTTTGATTCGTGCTTTACTTCTATAACATGTTGACATCATCATGTAATATTTACCTGTCTACACACCTCGTTGGACACGCCCTCCAAGTATGAGGCTAGTGAGTGAGTGTTAGGCCAGCTTTTGTGTTCTGAACTCCATTGGTGCTGCCCGCACAGGCCTGACTCAGCTGGCCAATCAGAACGGACTTTTTTGGGAGGGGACCAAAAAAATAACAACAATACATAATTTTCACTCAGTATGCACAGCATTGCCACAGCAAAGGACGTGTTGCTGTATTTTGTTTCATACTAAAGTACTGGACCATCTTGAGTACTGGAAGTACTGAGTATGTCTTCCAGTGCTGATAATAACACGCATCATCTGTGTGGGTGTTGCAAATCAGCCTGTTGCAACATTAAACAGACAAATGGGGGGTCAAAGGTCAGGCAGGAAGACAAAGTGGACCTCCCCCTAATGAGATGTCATTAGCCGTGCCTGCACCTGCACCCCGATCCAGGTTTGCCGGAACTCTTTTCGTTCTCCTCTCGGCGTGATTCACAGTAACTTACACGCTTCAGGTCAAGCTGTTGCATTATTCATATCTGCTCACCTCTCACCAAGTACAGCGTTTAATCATAATAAGACCCCAATTGGCTGAAGAGAGTTTCTGTCCTTGAGAGCCGGAAAAAAATGGAAAAGACTTTTTATCTTCAAACACCTCCTGATTATGTCTTTGCGCACATCATTTAAAGGCCGTTATCTGTGTGGTCAAAGAGGAGAAGAAAAACACCGCAAAGGTGTTCCGATTATTACTTCTGGGTTTTTGTGAATATATATATATATATATATTAAAATCAACTGTTTCACTGAAGTCTGAGATCATTTTTGCAGTGATGCTTTACATTTACTGAGGAATTGAAACCTGTTATTTCTATACCTTAAAAAAGTCTTGAACTTTTCAAATTAAGATTAAGGTGGAATCTGAATGAAATAAGTAACTGTAAGGGATAAAAAAAAGGGGAATTTTATCCTTAAGAGACATGAAACCTTAAAGGTTGCTTATGCTCCTCAGTCTGCTCTTACAGAATTTTAGTAACTTCATTTAACTGCCCCTAATCTGTCAAATTATGTAAAATTAGAGACATTAAATTCAGAGATGTGAGGAAGCCTTAATTTACATAAAGGTGTACATCTGCAGATTATTGTATAATTGAGGTACTTTAAAGATTTTTATGTGATGTTTGTCTGTTTTAACTGATTTTAGATTGTAATAAACAAGTTGTAATAAAGTTTTTAGTATGTTACACATGGCACAAACTCATCTCTAATTCTGACTTATTGTGTTTGTCCAACAATGATCTAAGATATCCAAAATTATATAAAAAATAGTAATACTATATAATGCTATTTAAAAATAATGTATTCACAGTGACTTCCTTTAACCCCATGCAGCTGAAATCAATTTTTGAAGAAAATTCTTTGTTCAAGAAAAAAATTCCAATCTAAAATAATTTAGGAAAACAAAACCTAAAATAAATAATTTAAAAAAGTTGTCAATTTTCTACTTGATTGTACAAGATTCTAGGAAATAAAGTCTCCAAAAATCTATAAACACTGCATCAAAAGTGACTTTAGACTCCTCTGGATTAAAACTCCAGAGGGTTAAAGGACCATACCACCATTTTGCATGTTTGAACCTAATATATTCAATTTTCATACACGTAACGTTACTGACAATCATTTCCCAAAGCATACTACTGGAACGGTGAATTCAAAATGTTTTTCCTACCTTCCAGACTGCCATTAGTTTCAGTTCATTCTGGTACGCTATTAAAAGCAACTTGTTGATACTTGAAACGTTCTTGGGATAGGTAATCCATCATCACCAANTTTTTTTTTTTTTTTTTTTTTTTTTTTTTTTTTTTTTTTTTTTTTTTTTTTAGAAGTTACATAATTTTAGTGTTTAAGCGCATTAAAAAAGCACAGAATGAATGTATGTCTCCACTGGGGAATATAGTCCCAAAAGAAGACCTGTGTTTATGAAAAATTTAAAGGACCGTGACTTCTTAAGGCTGCATAACTATTAGCAGGAGAAACATGGATTTTTAAGGTGGATGTATTGCTTTATCCTTTGGGAAATGATTGTCAGTAACATAACATGTATGAAAATTGGATATATTAGGCTTAAACATGAAACATGGGTGGTATGGTCCTTTAAAGACAATAACCATTAAAAAGTCTGATCTGGCAGGTTTTGTCCACTTACTTCTCTGTGTTACAAGCGATGAATCATTCATAAAATTGATGAGGGAAAAGCTGGTCCCTTTCATTTTATCTGGCTGGTGGCACATAAGAAATGGAAAAAGGAGAAATATTGAAGAAGTATCAGATTAAACGGAAGGAAAAGCTCAATACTGTGGGGAAGTTCCAGTATGAGTGGCAGGGACACATTGGGCAAGGTCAGAGGTATGCAGGGAGAAAGGAGAGAGAGCATTGGGGGGTGCAGACTGCTCCCTCCCCTGCCCCCCCACCCCATTGTTGCACCCCTATCCTCTTGTGCATCCAACTTCAATTCCACTTCAATTTTTATCAACCTTCTGCTCGCCTCTCAAGGAGATAGGATTCAAACCCTGACACGAATTAGCCCCCAGATTGACTTGATACTGCCACACCCAGGGGACACTCCACAAAAAAAAAAAAAAAAAAANAAAAAAAAAAAAAAAAAGAGAAAGAGAGACCTAATTTTTTCCCATCCTTTCCCCCTTCACTTCAGCCTTTTTCCTGTCTCCTGCTCGCTCGCCCTCTACACCATGTGTCCTTCCATTTCTCCTCCTCATTCAGTTCCATCCATCCCTCGCTCCGTCCATCCTCCACCTCGTCCTGTTTTCCCCCCCTGCGTGCCTCCTTGTCAGTCAGCTGTCTGAGCGCNAAAAAAAAAAAAAAAAAAAAAAAAAAAAGAGGCAGATATGTGGCCAAGTGATTGCATTAAGAAAGCAGAGGAGAGAGAGAGGTGTGGTGAGAGGAGGGTGTTCCATTTCCATTTCATCCTCACAGTTGATAGACACACCACCACATTCCCCCCCTAACAGGTAGAAGGCATCCTATAGGGTCAAAGAACACATTCAAGAACCAAATAGAGAATTTCTTCTTCACGCACTCTTACTACCAGTCTGACTCTAAGGGTGTTTCCACAGCTACCTGAATCAAACTTCTATACATTTTCCATCTTGCTATGATTCAGTTGGGAAGATCTGAACACAGGAATTGCACCCGTGCAGAACAAATTAACCACATCGAGACCCTTTTGAGAAGAGGTCTTGGCCCGGTCACAAATGAACTCTGCAGCAGATCATTTGTGGCGGGAACATGAAATGATAAAAACCAGATATTTGGAGGGTAATGTTAGTAAAGACAGCACCAAGGACATTGATTGGCCTGTAATGACAAAGGAATAGGTGCGTATGGATAAGCTACACCTTTGATTACTCATAGAAAATCAAATGGATGCTGTGAAAGGCCTTAGCATATCAAGTCTTTTGATTAACCATTCTCCTGTTCAGTTAAATATTTATACATAGCTGAATAAATCATCTGAAATATACCGTACATTATGTGGATTACTTGATGTTTCAAGTGACTACATTAGCAAAATTGCAATGTGTTCAAGATTTTTTATTTCAAAATATGGGATCATCCATCATCCATCCATCCATCTATCATTAGGTGTGCAGATTCAGGTGAAGGGCTGGTTTCCATAATGTTTGACAAAATTTATACCTAAATTTTTATAATTAACAATACATACACACTGCAATTGGAGGATTTGGTCAGAAACTCAAAGCAAGCCAGTGATATTCACAGATTTCAACTTAGCTAGAGCCAAATTAACTAGTAGGATTTTGCAACCAATCATGATCAAGTAGAAGTATAACTGTGTCATCTTAAATGTGCTTTATTTGTAGCAATTTAGCTAGTTTTAGCTTACCTTTATCAACATAAGCTAGCTCGCTATGCAGTATTTTATCATCATGTCATTTTTATTATTGGAGCTGGTGTAATCAGGATCTAATCCTGAAGGATCTGATGAACATCAATTCCTGAATAAATTCTGAAATACAGTTTCTGGTTACAGTTTCTGGTTTGCAGCCCTGCAGCTGTGACTTGAACATGTTATCATGAATCCAATGCAGTTCTGGAGGCAGATGCTGTTGCAGCTAAAAGGCAAATGAATACCCCTCTGTCCAGAAACGTAATGGAATCAATAAACCAAACAACTGAATCCAAATAACAAATCATTTTTTCACTAATGTTCACATCATATTTTAAACTTTGTCCTGTTATTTTTAAACACAGGAAAAATACACTTGAAGGTCATTTTTTTTTTCTCTCATCTCTGATCTTTGTCTCTGCTTGATTTTGTTGAGAAGGAACAGAGGAATATTTTTCCTATAATTTGCCAAATAGTTCTGTTCCGTGCTTTATTTAAAAATAAAGATTGCTGGATTCAGTCAGTGCTGCATACTTCTGTACTAACCTGACCTCTGACCTAAGGGCAAAGGTCGTCATGTGGGATTTTTTGATAAATTGTTTCAATATATAAAAACTTTTAGTTAGATATTTACTGTAATTAAGGAAAATTCCAACAATATTAACAATGATAGTTTCTTAATGCAAATCATTCTTTGACATGCTTGCTCCAGTATGCACATGTAAAGTGATTATTTCTTTAATTATAGTATCCCATATAGTTATAATTTAGAACATAATCAACAAAATTAGTAATACAGACTCATAAGATTCATGTTAGCCTTTGGAGAGGAGCATAAACTCGCTCAGTAAACGCTGGGTAGATCTGTACATAATTTACAGTCACGTCAGGCATGACATTTTTAGATTTTATCTGTTTTGACAGAGTTAATTTTTCTTTCTGGAGGGACAGGTCAGTTTATCCCAGAGGCATTCTGAAATTTGCTTTGAGCAAACACAAAATGTAGCAACACTGATGCCTCAGCGGAGACAGTAATTAAAGCAACGCGCCACATCCTGCTGCTGCAGCTTACACGGAAAACAGAGAAAGCCTGGAATTATGTTGGGATGATTACAGGTTTTCAATGACAGTTTTTCAAACTTAATATACACCAAAGGCTATAGGCTGTAAATCTTCTTTTTATGTTAGAGGGGACATAGTATACAGATTACCAGTTTTCATTTTCTTTTCAGAATTTATTTAAAACCGATGCAATAAATTAATGTGCAAAAAAATACACCGATCCACTTCTACTCTCCCTTGCTGCAGCACCACTGTGCACATTGTGTGAAAACAGGCTGTCATTTTAAAGGTCTCCACATACTTCATGTGATGGAGCATTGTCAGACCACATCGGAAAAGCTTCCGTGTCGATGCTTCTTTCAGCCGCTCACAGTTGGAGGCGGAACGAAAGAGACTGTCGTCATGGAAAGGGGTGGGGTTATTAATGGAAAGCATTCATCATGGCAGGTGGTGATTCCCCCCCCCCACCAACCCTAACCAGCTAGCCAGTATGCTAGCTGGTTAGGGTTGGGGGGCTAGCTACAAGCATACTGCTGGACACCTTCAAGTAGTCAGCTGATATGCTATCTGGGCTAGCACTTCCTGTTAGCATGTCAGCTAACCATTTGAAGAGTTTACAGCAGCATGCCTGTTCCAAACTAGCATACAAAACTTAAAGCTAGCTAGCTACTGATGTGCTGCCATACACATTTCGAGTGTTTCATTAGCATGCTATTTGGGCTAGCTGGTATCAGCTGAAGTAGTTATGAGAATAAAGTCGAACCTGTGCCTCGAAGAAAAACAAGTACACCTATCTACTGATGCCACTAAACACCCAGCCAATCAACACACAAGGTGGGTGTGGCCATCGGATCGTTGGAGTCAGAAAGTTACAGATTTTGTTGGATGCATCCCCCTTCCCTTTTCATCGGAACTTCGGCTTCCGACTCTTTCCGACAATTTGAGCATGCTGTCAGATGAAGTATGTGGCAGCCATAAGGCCCCGTGCTGAAAACCAACTCTGTTCTGACATGGTAAATGCTGGCAAAACAACATGCTAGCCTTGCATTTCTTAGGTGTTTCACATGTTGATATAAACATGTTACAGAAGTAAAGGACCAAGCATAAATGAAGTGTTCAGGGCAGATTAGGAGCTATGAGTTTATCTTATTAGATATGTTTCTATAGGAAGCACCTCAAGTTTTGACACTTTGTCATTATTGAATACATACTTTCTATCATATCTCACCAAAAAAAATTAGTGAAAACAACAAAAAAAGAAAAGCATGTTTCCCCTTTAAAGGAGCATACCAGTGATTTTGCAAGTCCAATCAATCCTACGCGCATACATGTTATGTTGCTGCCAAACATTTTCCAAAACATAAACCATCCATTTTCTGTACCCATTTGTCCTGTTAAGGGTCATGGGGGGCTAGAGCCTATCCCAGCGGTCATTGGGCGAGAGGCGGGCTTCACCTGGACAGGTTGCTAGTCTATCACAGGGCTGATACACAGAGACAGACAAAGTCATTCATGTCTACGGTCAATTTAGAGTTTCCAATTCACCTGACCTGCATGTCTGTGGAGGTGGGAGGAAGCCGGATCACCTGGCGAGAACCCACGCAGACACGGGGAGAACATGCAAACTCCACACAGAAAGGACATTTCCACTGAGCCACCGTGCCACTCAAACAACATAAAACCATATTTCATTTTTTGTGTTATTTTTCCAAATCTCTTAATCTTTCAGAATCAAATGTTCAGGTGATATGTTTCGCCTGCTGTCTCTTACGCACAGTTGTAGAAGGTGCAGTCATTTTAGTTTGTCTGTCTTCTCCTGGAACTATATTCCCTGGTGGAGACATACATACTATGAGCGAAGCCACCTTAGCCTTAGTGGGGTGTTTTTTAGCATTATCTTTTTTTTTTTTATTGTTGTTGTTTTTTTGCTATACCACCCATCACATTTACACTCCAGAACAGCTCAGTGGACAAAAATCTGTCAAAGCTGCTATTTTCTGATTAGCTATCTCCAATAAAGCAGGTTCACACTGAGCGATGACAAAACCCAAAGTGCTGATCCAACAAGGAACAGCCATCCCATACATGACTGAGTAGCCACAGTGTCCGCGCACACACTCACACACACAGACTGTGGCTGTCCGGCATGCTGGTGATTCCTCACAGATAGTATTGATCTGAGACTCGGGCCTCATTCATTACAGACTGACTAGCAGCAGATGAGCTGCGTGTTATTGCTGAGCAGGGTCTTTCTGTGGGGTCAATGGTAGAAGCCATGCATAAGTAAATGTGAAGGAAGGCTGTGTGTCTTACTCAGCAGCATTACATAACAAGCAACATTCCCTCAATGAGACGGCAACGTTGTGCAAAAGTAATTATGTATGATAATGATTAGATTTGGAAACCATTTTGAACAAAAAAAAAAAATTGGAAATTATACTACTTGGTTACGCTTCATCGCCTGATGTCATGGNTGAACAAAAAAAAAAAATTGGAAATTATACTACTTGGTTACGCTTCATCGCCTGATGTCATGGGAAATTTGTACTTACATTGGAACTTATTTATATGAAAAATAAATGCCATATTCTCATCAATATATGTGTAAACAATATGGACCATGTGGACTTAAAGCATCATACCAGCAACTGTGCACGTTTGAGCCTATTATATTCAATTTTCATACACGTAACATTACTGACAATCATTTCCCAAAGCATACTACTGGAATGGTGAATTAAAAATGTTTTTCCTACCTTCCAGACCACCATTGGTTTCAGTTCATTCTGGTACGCTATTAAAACAAACTTGTTGATACTTGAAACGTTCTTGGGATAGGTAATCCATCATCACCAACAAGACGTGTATTCAGGTTTTTTTTAGAAGTTATGTAATTTCAGTGTTTAACCGCAATAAAAAGCGTGGAGTGAATGTATGTCTCCACCAGGGAATATAGTCCCAAAAGAAGACTCTGTG